>APFE030485790.1:0-13635 GCA_000404065.3 Pinus taeda
CTTTGGGGAGTTTTATTGACATGCACGTGGCATCCATTGCCTCAATATATCATTCAAGTGTTTTGCTCAACGTGATTACTATTAGATGCTTTTTTTCTAAATATCTATTTTTCCATTGGACTTCTGTAATGGTTCTTTCAGCCTAGCTGTTTACATAGCAATGGTTTTAAACTTTTTTTAGCCTAGTTGTTAACATAAAAATAGTGTATTGTTTATCTTTAGGCAAAATAACTCCTCAACTGTGGTTATATGTGAACGCATTCATACCACCCTGCAATTTGTTCCCTAGAAATGGTAATGTCGTTGTGGCTTTACACTAAAATTATACAACTCATACTTCTCAATGTTTGAGAACATAAATGAAAGGTTCGTAGTTTGATTTATTGGTGTGATGTTGCATGGTTTTTGGAATTTGGAGGTAACATGTTGTGGAAATGTATCTAATTGTTTTGGTTAATGATTTTGGTCTATAAATTGTGTTCTGTTTTGGCACACATGGAGATGAGTATTGTTTTAAGATAACAAAAATGGACCCTTGAAAATACTAGGATCTGAATTGAACTCTTATGAAATGGCAAGGATGTGCTAATAAAAATGTTTTTTTGTTATGCAGTCTATGTACGGATATCCATACCGAGGTAAGACATTATTTTTCATTTTGGACGTCAATACTTTTTTAACAATTATTGTGCTTTCTTTTCTACTTTAACATTTGTCTTACTAACTTTGATCAAGTGTCGCAATCTATATTTGTAGGTATTCAACAGGATTGAAAGACATTGTAAGAGATCACTTTTAACAGTGAGTAAAACCACAAAGTCAAGCTACATTACGAAAAAAATGACAACTTTCGAAGTGGCATCATCAAAACACACCCAAAAAAGAGAGCACCAAGATACATTGCCCCATTGCAACATGAATCTAGTTTCTTTAGTGTCAGCAACAATTCTAATACACATATTTTTGAGAAAAATGTGCATGAACCACTGGAAGGTATGATCATTTCTCAAATTTTTATTTCTTGTATAAATACTTCAAGATTTTATATTAAGAGATTCATATTAGTATTGTCTTAAGAGGTGTGATTTGTTTTCCAGTAAATTCTCAACACGAACCATCACAACAACATCATGGTTTGGAGCAAGAACCATCACAATTAGATCATGGTGTGGAGCAAGAACAACCACAAAAATAGCATGGTTTGAAAGGGGCAGATGCAACTAGCCAAGCCCATATTACAATAAATGTGCAAATGAAAGGTAGAGAACCAACAAAATGCCTCTTTGGAAACACTATAGAGGCCTCTGCATTGCCTGAAATTCAATTTACTGAGAGGGGACAACCTATTGGTCCACAGTCAGAGAAATTCTCCTCTTTTTTAGGTGTTTTTGCGAGAGAGATTATCAACATCAAACACATGGAATGGAAACAAGTGCTTGAAGCACTTAAGAAAGACATATGGAGTGCAATCAATGTGAGTATCAACTAAATTATTATTGGATTTTTTTTTCTTCTAAATTTCATTGGTGTATGTTGAACATGTGTATGATAAGTTTAACTTCAAATAAGACTTTGTATCTAATAATGCTTTGTTTATCTATTGTAGTGTACCTACCAAATAGATTTGTCAGTGGAACAATGGTGTTATAAAGCAATATCTCAATGCTTGAGAACTTACATATATAATTTGTATAAAAATTATTATTGGAAATGCAAAACGGATGAGGAGAGGATGGAAAATGTTCCTAGTGGAGTAAATGAAACCGATTGGATTGAATTCGTTAGAATACGATCTAACCCTAAATTCAAGGTAAAAATGAAAGACAAATCTAATTGTTATCATCAAATTGGATTTGACTTTGAATCCTTGCACACAATCAACTTCAATCTAAGAATCCATTTTTTGCAGGAGAAGGCAAAAGTAAATAAAGAAAATACGGCATTAGAGCAAGAGACCCACACTTATGGGCGTAGAGGTTACTATAGAGTTGAATATGATCTTGTAATTTGTAACTAAATCTATTTTTTGTTACAATTAATAACTGAAAATATACTTAACTAGACTTTTGTGTTTTTTGTGACTAGAATCAAACTTTCAATCAAAATGATACACCTGTAACTAGGGCTGATGTGTGGATGAAATTTCATATAAAGAAGGCGGCATTCCAATGTCATCATTTAGTGTAGAGAGAATAGTAAGTTCCCCACCTATTGTTGTATCTATTTATTTTTTTATTTTTTTTATTTTTTTAAACATTAATGATGTTTCTTACATGTGTTTGTTGAAATGTTGTCATTGCTAGAAACAAATTGAATCAATACAAAATGTTTCAGTGTCTCCTACATATGCAACAAAGGAAGATGCCAATGCAATAGTTTTGGGGCCTGAGAGAAGGGGTCGTGTACGTGGGGTTGGCTTTGGGGTTACTCCAACTGATTTGTTTGGAAAAGAGCATGCTTACAAGAAGCAGTTACATAATACAGAAGAAAAATTGAGAGAAAAAGATAAGGGACTTGGAAGATTGAAGGCAGCTGTTGAAGAATTAATGGAATGGAAAGCTTCCACGTAGGCGGGAAAATAAAATGGCCGAGTTGATTCAAAACCAACCAACAATGTAAGAATTACGTGTAGAATATTTATTTTTTATGTATGCCATCTTTGAAGATTGTGATTTTAAAAGCACAATGTCAATATGAAGATGATTATATTGTTGTAGGATGCATAATTAATGAAACATTGGTTTTGAAGCTTAATCCTTCATTTTCTGATTTCATGGCATCTCATGCAAACTATTTATTTTTTAGCAGAGTTCCTTAAGTCATAGTCAGGCTTCGCTAGAACAAACTCCATTGACTTCAGGACAACATATTCATGACCCAATTGGTGGCTCAATAACACAAGTAAGTTCTATACTTGTTTATTTTCTTGTTTAATATTGTTTTCTTATTCTATGGAATCTCACAAGAATTTATCTATTTGCAGGGTCAAACGCAATTACTACCTTCGAATACATGATTGAACAGAAAAAAATGTTTACTTGCATATTTTAATGGTCAATTGAAGGTTGCCAAAGGTTACATAAAAAACACTGAACCAAATTTTGTCATGCCCAATGGAGAAGAATTAGGAGAGGGATATTAATTTGTGTACCCACAATCAATCTTGGTTGATTCTAATTATGAAATCAAGCTTAAGTGTAGAAGTAATCGATGCGAGTATTTAGCAGATGCACTTAACACTTTTATATGTTGGAAGAGTAGTGACATTGAGTTGATCTATGATTGAGAGCAATGACTTGGGAAATTACTATCTCGACTATTTGAGGATGCCGAATGCGGAATGTGATAGCCTAATTTTGATTAATATCATGGCTAAGATGTTGGGTACATGATTACTCTTATCCTTCTATAAGATATATGTTCCTTTACATCAGATGTACTGCATTGTTCTTGCTACTGTTTGGTTATTGTTTGTATGTTGGATATATAGTCTTATCATGCTACATATATACTGTCTTATCATGTTTTGTAAATGTTGTGTGATTTTTACTAATAGCTAGAAACCTTTTCAATTATGGCTTAAACAACTATGAAACCATGTAAATTTTCCATTATGCACTTTACTTATGATAGATATTTTCATTTGAGGATAGGGGTAAGTTGCAAATTTCGTTGAGAATGATTTACTTAAGTTGTTTTCTTATATTTGAAAATTTCCTCTTAGTATTTTGTGTAACATACCACTATTTAACCTTTGTACTAAATGACAACATGATTGAGGAGCTAGTATATTCCTTGCTTTCAAAGTGTCCTTGGAATCCCCACACTGTATTGTCTGCAAAGCTCCTCTAATTGTTGGAATTTTCGAGAGAACATGTAACCCTTTTATGAGGATAGAGAAATGACCTCAAGTCGAGTTCCTTTAAGGGTTAAAATATAACTTGTTAAAGATTTTAGCAATTGTTATTGCACATTTATCAAGCATCAATTTGTTTTTAAATCTGATAGTGAATACTCTTTGTAAGTTCCATCTACATTTGCTGTTTGTTTTATCTTGATGACCAACAATCCTTTTTCTCAAGCATTTATGAGCATGTAATCTTTAATTGTAAACCAAAAATGAACAAGGAAAGCTCCAATAATGTGATCTATCCAATATCAAACATGTGACAAATATCTAATCTGTCCAATATCAAACATGTGACAGCTATAAAATTTGAAAAATCCTTGTAGTAGAATTGTCTAAAATTTAGTTGCCGACATCTTTGTCTTTATGAAAACAAAGTTATGGATCAATGCAATAGGTAGATCCATGTGCATGCAATACTTTTCAATGTAAATGCCTTATCATGTTTTGTAAATGCTGTGTGATTTTTGCTGATAGCCAGAAACCTTTTCAATTATGGCTTAAACAACTATGAAACCATGTAAATTTTCCATTATGCACTTCACTAATGATAGATATTTGCATTTGAGGACATGGGTAAGTTGCAAATTTCATTGAAAATGATTTAGTTAAGTTGTTTTCTTATATTTCAAAATTTCCTCTTAGTATTTGGTGTAACATACCACTATTTAACCTTTGTACTAAATGACGAACATGATTGAGGAGTTAGTATATTCATTGCTTTCATAGTGTCCTTGCAATCCCCACACTGTAGTGTCTGCAAGGCTCCTCTAATTGTTGGAATTTTCATGAGAACATATATTGTATGTAACCCTTTTATCAGGATAGCGAAATGACCTCAAGTCCAGTTCCTTTAAGGGTTAAAATATAACTTGTTAAAGATTTTAGCAATTGTTATAGCACATTTATCAAGCATCAATTTGTTTCTAAATCTGATATTGAAAATTCTTTATAAGTTCCATCTACATTTGCTGTTTGTTTTATCTTGATGACCAACAATCCTTTTTCTCAAGCATTTATGAGCATGTACTCTTTAATTGTAAACCAAAAATGAAAAAGGAAAGCTGTAATGATGTGATCTATCCAATATCAAACATGTGACAACTATCCAATCTGTCCAATATCAAACATGTGATAGCTATCAAATATGAAAAATCCTTGTAGTAGAACTATCTAAAATTTAGTTGCCGACATATTTGTCTTTATGAAAACAAAGTTATGGACCAATGCAACACGTGGATCCATGTGTATGCAATACTTTCTGCTATCATGAAACATATATGAAGACATCTGCTTGACCTCCAGAATTGTTCATTATACCTTGTAGATTTTACATGGAAAATGAAATAAATATTCTCTATGCCAATATAAGAAGTAGGAAGAAAAAATCTCAATGAAGCTAGTAAACAAACCTTCTTATAGAATTATCTACAATAGGCATGTTTCACATTTTGGATAATTTCTCAATAACTATTATCTTATATTCTCTTATAGCTGATTATAGACTAGTACAATGGCTTAACTTTATGTATTCTAAGGCAACCAATGTTGCATGTTTATCAGAATTTGAATCATCGTCTATGTTTTGACCTTCTTTCCCCCCTTTTCTCACTATTTTTGAGAAATTCCACTTCTAGTATTTTCCTAACACCCATACCTATCCCCTGTATTTTTCCCATAATTTTTCCTTCCTCCCTTCCCTCTCATTCTCTTCCCCTAAGTTGCTACTCTTTTGCACTGCACTTTTACCTAGTCACCATGTTCTCGTCATATCTCTTAAACCTCACATCCGTTTTCCATGAAATGTTTACAACAGATGAATGGGGACGAAATGAAAACACCCACTTAATTGTAGCTGAAAATGATGCACGGTTTTCGAGAAATGAGGCATCATCATCTACAACCATTTTGGGATTTTCTCGAGATGTGTGACTCCAATTGGCTTGCAGTTTTCTGTGGAGGTGAAATGTGATGATATTAACTTTATGTAAAAAATTCAGCCCATTTGGATTTACTGTTTGGGTGATATGCTCAAAATACAATTGCTACAGGAGAGTTGCTGCGCTTTTGACTATGTTTTTACCATCATTTTCAAAAGATATTTATGACCAAATGGAGATGAAGTTTTGAAACCCAAGGGAGGTTTTTGTTAACCATGGAACCAAGCACAATAACGTCTTTCAGTTTTTGCACAGGTATTATGGTTGAAGAGATATAAGTTTGTATTCCTTGCTTCTCTTTTCGCCGCACTTCTGGACAATCAATTTTGGAATCAAGTTTGAAGAGGCTAAAATGATGTTTTTGCATGGTTTAAAGGCTCCACGGTGAAGCGGAAATCTCCAAATTTCTTCGCAGGTCTTTAGCAACACTCAAAACCCAATTCAAGTCATCAAAATTTCAAGTCAACTATTTGTTGTGCTTCTGCCATCATTTGTTGCATTTCTGTGCGACCAATTTCAAGCTTCGATTCTGAACAAATGGGAAAGTATTTTTGAAACCAGGAGGATGGTTTTGCTCATAACATACCCAAAAATAAAAGCCTCTCTAATTTTTTACACAATAGTTATTGTCTTGGAGTTACAGGTGGCACTTTGAGACCCATTTTTCACAATTTCGCTAGGCCATAATTGCTGACAAGGTTCTAGAACTTTTTGAAATTCGACTTGGTGGACCTCCAACTTGGCATGGTTGACCTCAAATCTATTTGGATAATGAATTTTGAGGATTTTTATATCATATCCCATGATTATCTCTTCAGTTATCACATTTTTAGTTAGTAAAAAACCAAACCCTAGATAGTATGATATGGGCAAATTTTGTAAATATTTTATCCATGCATGCTAGAGAGTGTGAGGGCCATGTGCCAGGGAAACACAAGGGAGAACTCATTTCAAATGCATGGAAATGAATTGTCAGTGAGTTATAGGTGTGTTAAGGAGGGAGTGAAAATGTATACTAGTGAGTGCCAAAGCATCACAAGGGATAACTAGGTCAAAATGTTTGGAAATGAACAAATAAGAGTGTTGTGTGCCGAGTTTTAGCGAATTCTAGGTGCCCCAAGGACGAAGTGTGTTAGGATAAGTTCAAAATGGGACTTGTAGGAGACAAGCCTATGGTTGTGATAAGGTGTGTACAAAGTAGTTTCAGACAAAGGGAGAATTTGGGTTGGGCACAACATTGTTTTGTTAATGACTTGGTTGGGTTCCCAAGTCCCAAAAAAAGTAAGGCTATCTATGAGGGCATGACAGCTAGGGAGTGCCAAGGTGTTCCAAGGAATTCCAAGAAGTACTAACACATGCTAGACAATTCCAAGTAATTTTAGGCATGCCAAGAAGTTCTAGGCGCCAGAGTGTGGCGCCAACACATGCTAGGGAGTGTTAGGGCCAAGTTTTACGGAAACACAAGGGAGCAGTAGTTTCAAATGCATGGAAATGAATGAATAAGAGTGTGATAGAGAGTGTTAGCTAGCAAGTACGAGGTGTGCTAAGTGTCAGGGAGTGCTAGGAGTGCCAAAGCATGCCAAGAAATGCGGGGGATGCTAACACGTGCTACATAGTGCCAAGGGATTATTAGGCATGCCAGATGTTATGGCATCTCAAGATGTAAAATTTTTTGCTTAGTTGTTTAATTTTATGACCACGATTGGATGTGAGCCTTGTCTTCATAACTTGTTAAGTTAGATAAGTTGAAATTATACATGAGTACCCTAAGATTCATAGCTTCATTCACGAGTCAAAGGCCTTCGTTTTAAGATTATACCTCCTTCATCATCCTTCATTGGCCATTCTCCATCATTCCCTAATCAAAATCCTTTCATTTCCTTATTTTACAAAAAACCCTATAAATCTACTGTGCTTTTACCTTGGGTCTGTGTTTTGACCTTCTTCCCCCCTTTTCCTCACTATTTTTGAGAAATTCCACTTCTAGTATTTTCCTAACACCCGTACCTATCCCCCATAATTTTCCCATAATTTTTCCTACCTCCCTTCCCTCTCATTCCCTTCCCCTAATTTGTTGCTCTTTTGCACTACTCTTTTACCTAGTCACCATGTTCTCATCATATCTCTTAAACATCACATCCACTTGCCATTAAATTTTTACAGGAGATGAATGGGGATGAAATGAAAACACCCACTCAATTTCAGCTCAAAATGATGCATGGTTTTCGAGAAATGAGGCATCATCATCTACAACCATTTTGGGACTTTCTCGAGTTTTGTGACTCCCATTGGGCTGCAATTTTTTTTGGAGGTGAAATATGACGATATTAACTTTATGTAAAAATTTCAGCCCATTTCGATTTACCGTTTGGGAGATATGCTCAAAATACAATTGCTACAAGAGAGTTGTTGTGCTTTTCACTATGTTTTTGTCATCATTTTCAAAAGATATTTATGACCAAATGAAGATTAATTTTGGAAAACCAAGGGAGATTTTTGTTAACCATGGAACCGAGCACAATAACCTCTTTCTGTTTTTGCACATGTGTTATAGTTAAAGAGATATGAGTTTTTCTTCCTTGCTGCTCTTTTCGCTGCGCTTCTGGACAATCCATCTTGGAATCAAGTTTGAAGAGGTTAAAATGATGTTTTTGCATGTTTTTAAAGGCTCCACGATGTAGTGGAAATCTCCAAGTTTCTTCATAGGTCTTCAACAACACTCAAAAGCCAATTCAAGTCATCAAAATTTCAAGTCAACTATTTGCTGCAGTTCTGCCATGATTTGTTGCATTTTTGTGTGATCAACTTAAAGTTTGGATTCTGAACAAATGGGAAAGTATTTTTGAAAATAGGAGGAGGTTTGTGTTCATAACATACCCAAAAATAAAAGCCTCTCTAATTTTTTACACATCATTTACTGTCTTGGAGTTATAGGTGGCACTTTGAGACCCATTTTTCACAATTTCACTAGGCCATAATTGCTGACAGGGTTCTAGAACTTTTTGAAATTCGACTTGGTGGACCTCCAACTTGGCATGGTTGATCTCAAATATATTTGGATAATGAAGTTTTAGGATTTTTCTATCATATCCCATGATTATCTCTTCAGTTATCACACTTTTAGTTAGTCAAAAACCAGACCCTAGATAGTAGGATATGGGCAAATTTTGTAAATATTTTATCCATGCATGCTAGGGAGTGTTAGGGCTAAGTGCTAGGGAAACACAAGGGAGCACTCATTTCAAATGCACGGAAATGAATTGTAAGCAAGTTGTAGGTGTGCTAAGGAGGGATTAAAAAAGTATACTAGCCAGTGCCATGGCATCACAAGGGAGAACTAGGTCAAAATGCTTGGAAATGAACCAATAAGAGTGCCGTGTGCCAAGGAGTGTCAGCGAATTCCAGGTGCCCCAAGGACGAAGTGTGTTAGGATAAGTTCAAAATAGGACTTGCAGGAGATAAGCCTATGGTTGTGATAAGGTGTGTACAAAGTAGTTTCAGACAAAGGGAGAATTTGGGTTGGGCACAACATTGTTTTGTTAATGACTTGGTTGGGTTCCCAAGTCACAAAAAAAGTAAGGCTATCTATGAGGGCATGACAGCTAGGGAGTGCCAAGGTGTTCTAGGGAATGCCAGGAAGTACTAACACATGCTAGAAAGTTCCAAGGCATTTTAGGCATGCTAAGAAGTTCCATGTGCCAGGGTGTGGCGCCAACACATGCTAGGGAGTGTTAGGGCCAATTTCCAGGGAAACACAAGGGAGTAGTAGTTTCAAATACATGGAAATGAATGAATGAGAGTGTGACAGAGAGTGTTAGCTAGTGAGTACGAGGTGTGCTAAGTGTTAGGGAGTGACAAAGCATGTCAAGAAATGCGGGAGATGCTAACACGTGCTACATAGTGCCAAGGGATTATTAGGCGTGCCAAATGTTATGGCATGTCAAGATGTAAAATTTGTTCCTTAGTTGTTTAATTTTATGACCACGGTTGGATGTGAGCCTTGTCTTCGTAACTTGTTAAGTTGTATAAGTTGAAATTATACATGAATAACCTAAGATTCATAGCTTCATTCAGGAGTCAAAGGCCTTCGTTTTAAGATTATACCTCCTTCATCATCCTTCACTGGCCATTCTCCATCATTCCCCTCATCAAAATCCTTTCATTTCTTTATTTTACAAAAAACCCTAGAAATCTGCTACTCTTTTACCCTAGGTCCGTGTTTTGAGCTTCTTCCCCCCATATTTTTCCCATAATTTTTCCTACCTTCCTTCCCTCTCATTCCCTTCCCCTAAGTTGCTGCTCTTTTGCACTGCGCTTTTACCTAGTCACCATGTTCTCGTCATATCTCTTAAACCTCACATCCATTTTCCATGAAATTTTTACAGGAGATGAATGGGGATGAAATGAAACCACCCACTCAATTTCAACTCAAAATGATGCACGATTTTCGAGAAATGAGGCATCATAATCTACAACCATTTTGGGATTTTCTCGAGATGTGTGACTCCAATTAGGCTGCAATTTTTTGTGGAGGTGAATTATGATGATATTAACTTTCTGTAAAAAATTGGAGCCCATTTGGGAGATATGCTAAAAATACAATTGCTACAAGAGAGTTGTTGCGCTTTTGACTATGTTTTTATCATCATTTACAAATGACATTTATGACCAAATGGAGATGAATTTTGGAAAACCAAGGGAGGTTTTTGTTAACCATGGAACTAATCACAATAACCTCTTTCATTTTTTGCACAGGTGTTAGGGTTAAAGAGATATGAGTTTGTATTCCTTGCTGCTCTTTTCGCTACTCTTCTAGACAATCAGTTTTGGAATCAAGTTTGGAAAGGCTAAAATGATGTTTTTGCATGGTTTAAAGGCTCCACAGTGTAGTGGAAATCTCCAAATTTCTTTACAGGTCTTCAACAACACTCAAATCCCAATTGAAGTCATCAAAATTTCAAGTCAACTATTTGATGCGCTTCTGCCATGATTTGTTGCATTTCTGTGCGACGAACTTCAAGCTTGGATTATGAACAAATGGGAAAGTATTTTTCAAAATGGGAGGGGGTTTTTGTTCATAAAATACCCAAAAGAAAAATCCTCTCTCATTTTTTACACAGAAGTTACTGTCTTGGAGTTACAAGTGGTACTTTGAGACCCATTTTTCACAATTTCGCTAAGCCATAATTGCTGACAGTGTTCTAGAACTTTTTGAAATTCGACTTGGTGGACCCTCAATTTGGCATGGTTGACCTCAAATCTATTTGGATAATGAATTTTGAGGATTATTCTATCATATCCCATGATTATCTCTTTAGTTATCACATTTTTAGTTAGTCAAAAACCAAACCCTAGATAGTAGGATATGGGCAAATTTTGTAAATATTTTATCCATGCATGCTAGGGAGTGTGAGGGCCAAGTGCCAGGGAAACACAAGGGAGCACTCATTTCAAATGCACGGAAATGAATTTTCAGCGAGTTCTAGGTGTGCTAAGGAGGGAGTGAAAAGGTATACTAGCCAATGCCAAGGTATCACAAGAGAGAACTAGGTCAAAATGCTTGGAAATGAACAAAAAAGAGTGATGTGTGCCAAGGAGTGTCAGTAAATTCCAAGTGCCCCAAGGACAAAGTGTGTTAGGATAAGTTCAAAATAGGACTTGCAGGAGGCAAGCCTATGGTTGTGATAAGGTGTGTACAAAGTAGTTTCAGACAAAGGGAGAATTTGGGTTGGGCACAACATTGTTTTGTTAATGACTTGGTTGGGTTCCCAAGTCCCCAAAAAAGTAAGGCTATCTATGAGGGCATGATAGCTAGGGAGTGCCAAGGTGTTCCAGGGAATGCTAGGAAGTACTAACAGATGCTAGACAGTTCTAAGGCATTTTAGGCATGCCAAGACATGCCAAGTGCTAAGGCGTGCCAAGAAGTTCCAGGCGCGAGGGTGTGGCACAAACACAAGCTAGGGAGTGCTAGGGCCAAGCTCCAGGGAAACATAAGGGAGCAATAGTTTCAAATGCATGGAAATGAATGAATAATAGTGTGACAAAGAGTGTTAGCTAGTGAGTATGAGGTGTGCTATGTGTGAGGGAGTGCTAGGGAGTGCGAAAGCATGCCAAGAAATGCGAGGGATGCTAATGTGTGCTACATAGTGCCAAGGGATTATTAGGTGTGCTAGATGTTATGGCATGCCAAGATGTAAAATTTGTTCCTTAGTTGTTTAATTTTACGACCACGGTTGGATGTGAGCCTTGTCTTCATAACTTGTTAAGTTGGATAAGTTGAAATTATACATGAGTAACCTAAGATTCATAGCTTCATTCAGGAGTCAAAGGCCTTGGTTTTAAGCTTATACCTCCTTCATCATCCTTCACTAGCCACCCTCATCAAAATCCTTTCATTTCCTTATTTTAGAAAAACCCTAGAAATCTGCTACTCATTTACCCTAGGTTTGTTTTGACCTTTTTCCCCCATTTTTCTTACTATTTTTGAGAAATTCCACTTTTAGTATTTTCCTAACACCCATACCTATCCCCCATATTTTTCCCATAATTTTTCCTACCTCCCTTCCCTCTCATTCCCTTCCCCTAATTTGCTACTCTTTTGCACTGTGCTTTTACCTAGTCACCATGTTCTCATCATATCTCTTAAACCTCACACTCGTTTTCCATGAAATTTTTATAGGAGATGAATGGCAATGAAATGAAAACACCCACTCAATTTCAGCTCAAAATGATTCACGATTTTCGAGAAATGAGCCATCATCATCTATAGCTATTTTAGGATTTTCTCGAGATTTGTGACTCTAATTGGGCTGAATTTTGTGGAGGTGAATTATGATGATATTAAATTTCACTAAAAATTTCAGCCCATTTGGATTTACCATCTGGGAGATATTCCCAAAATACAATGATAGAGGAGAGTTGCTACAATTTTTACTATGTTTTAAGCATCATTTTCAAAAGATATTTATGACCAAATGGAGATGAATTTTGAAAAACGAAAGGAGGTTTTATTTAACCATGGAATCAAGCATAGTAACCTCTTTCCGTTTTTGCACAGGTGTTATGGTTAAAGAGATATGAGTTTGTCTTCCTTGCTGCTCTTTCTGTTGCGTTTCTATATAGTCAATTTTGGAATCATGTTTGAAGAGGCTAAAATGATGTTTTTTCATGGTTTAAAGGCTCGATGGTGTAGTGGACATTTCCAAGTTTCTTCACGATTCTTCAGAAACACTCAAAACTTCATTCAAGTCATGAAAATTTCAAGTCAACTATTTGTTGCACTTCTGCCAGGATTTGTTGCATTTTTGTGCGACCAACTGCAAGTTTGGATTCTGAACAAATGGGAATGTATTTTTGAAAACGGGAGGACATTTTTGTTCATAGGATACCCAAAAACAAAAGCCTCTCTCGATTTTTACACAACAGTTACTGCCTTGGAGTTACAGGTGGTATTTTGAGACCCATTTTTCACAATTTCACTAGGCCATAATTGCTGACAGGGTTCTAGAACTTTTTGAAATTCAACTTGGTGGACCTCCAACTTGGCATGGTTGACCTCAAATCTATTTGGATAATGAATTTTGAGGAATTTTCTATCATATCCCATGATTATCTCTTCAGTTATCACATTTTTAGTTAGTCAAAAACCAAACCCTAGATAGTAGGATATGGGAAAATTTTGTAAATATTTTATCCATGCATGCTAGAGAGTGTGAGGGCCAAGTGCCAGGGAAACACAAGGGAGAACTAATTTCAAATGCATGGAAATGAATTGTCAGTGAGTTCTAG
>APFE030485797.1:0-17948 GCA_000404065.3 Pinus taeda
GGTTCCTTGGGTTCCTTTGCTGCCTGATCATTTGTCCTTGTAAACAAAAATGTGCTGCTACCTTCTGTAGAGTTGTAAACAGAATTTTCATCTTCCCTGTGTGTTTTATCTATAAAGTTTTGCATTAGGAGGGCCAAGGTTTCATATCAAATTGTGCAGTCTGTTTGATGATACACTTGTGAAATTCTCAAATTTCACAAGCCAGCAATAGAATAACACTCCTTTAGGAGCATTTTAAAGTTACTCTACAATGGTGGGTAACAATTACCAAACTGGCTGAGACAAACTTTGACTTGGCCAGTTTGGTACCAAATTGGCCCTCCAAACTGATTCATTGGCTGAGACAATATGGGCAGTGGTCAACTCAGCCCAACCTTGAAAACACTCTAGCCAATTATATTCACATATTTCAATACAAGCCACCAGCTTAATTTCAGAAATTATTACAGCTTGTTTTGAACACTGACACAACTTTCATAAAAAGGTTCAAATAGCACAATCAAAAATCATTTATAAAAGCAAATGTAAGGGTGAGTAAGATACCTCTAGTTGCGTTGTAAAAATAAACACCATAGCTAATGGCACTTCCAAATATTGAGGTGTATATTAGAGCCAGCCAATCACCATAGTCAAGTTCCTGAAGACTTCCTGTAAAGGCAGGGTCATGCTTCATAACCGACAATACCAGTAGAGGAAGCCCTCCAATAATCATATGCTGCAGACCACAAGTGCAATCAATCAGCCTTCTGTACAAACCCATATTTTATTCAATAACAGCTATATCCAAAAAATAGAGTGAAGACATGGAGTTATAAATGTAACAGATGAGAAACCAAGAGAAATTATGAAGCTGGTACTCAAAACGGTACAATTACATTTTACATCAGAAGAGAGTGATGCTGGATAAAAACATCAGATTTCCTCACAGGTACAAGCAAATTACACCTTGAAAACTTCAGATAAAAGGAAATGGCTAATTCGTAGTAACCTTGCAATGAACGTTAAAGTTTAGGGAAGACAACTGCATCAACATAAAAGAGCTGTAGCTATAACCTAAGGGCAGAAATAAGCCATGGACACAATGACCATAGATAACTATATCTGCAAAATTGTTCATATTTAACAGGCTGACAATTCAATAAAGAGTATGTGCAGTACAAATTAAAAAAACAGTGGAAGAAAAAGTCAGCAAACATATGTTTATACAAGCTCTTGCATATTCTTGAAATTAATGTTGCTTATACTATGCCATTTTAGGTGTAAGGAGCTTGAAAATGCGAAGGGTGCATGTATCTTCACCTTTAACAGCTTTCTTCTTCATTGTCTTTTTATAAAAATGCATTATTTTAAACTGAAACAGGAGCCTTGTTCATGATAAACTTCTTTATGAGAACATCACCTGGGATCAGTAGCCTGTATTCAAGCGAATATTACATATTTAGGAACATCAACACTAGGAATTTTAGAGATAAAGAAGAATAGGGGACAACTGACCATAGATGGAAACATCCACAAGTTATTGTTTATTTTTATCAAGAGAAGATTTATTCAACCCAGTGGTCACTCAACTTTGATAGTCTCGTAATTTTGTTTTGTTTGGAGGAGATGGTACCTGTTACCCATCATAATTTTGTCCACCGAATACTATCTGCAAAACCCTCAAGAAGACCTCTTACCAATATGTTCAAGATGATTTCCAGGAATGCAACTAGGGATTGAGATTTCTCACAATCGAACCGTGGGAATTGCCTCAAATTTGGAGGAGAGCTAGGGGAAACACTAGTGTAGTAACCTGTCTAAGCAATTTTGCAAGAGCTCCTCTCTATGCAATTCAAGGAGGCCCTAGTTGGTCGTCTAAAGTAAGGGTTGAAATTTTAGGAAATGTGAAAAAGACAAGGGAAAAAGGAGTGATCACCAAATTTACTTGGATCGGTGCCTTATCCTTGGGTTATGGAGTCTATGTGATTTGAAATTTGCCCGAAATTGTCTTCAAGGAGGCTAAAAAGTGATGCACATTAGACATTTTTCATGCAAAATTCTTCAACAAGATAACAATAGATGTATCCAATCCAAGATCAAGAAGATGGCTCCAAGAGAGAAAGAAATTTCAGCTTCAATGATATCGAAATGCATCAAGAGATCTCCAATAAACATCCAAGAGAAAAGTGTGAAATTCCTTAAAAGAATTAGATCCAAGTGTGATGATGATGTTTGACACAAATGAGGTCTTGCTTTATTTATATGAGCTTAAGATGCCCCTAAATTCACTTTAATCATAATGTGCAAAATAACAATAATTTTGGTGACAAGTCCACCGAATAGCCAATAAAGTGTAATATAATCCATCCAAATGAAGCCAAAATGATGTAGCAATGGTGTAGGAGGGTCATTAGAAGGCGTAATTGAGTCCTCAAGTGCCATGATGAAGAAGAGGGCTCCATGAATGATGGTCAAAGGGGGTGACCCTTTGATCTCTAACTAAAACATCATGGGGTGCTCCAAAGTGGCCCTGGGCACAAAGAATGGTCTCATGGGTCTCTCGATATAAGATAAGCATGTAGACTTCTCCAAATGAGAGCACGGAAGATGGTGCTTTCCCTCCCATGTCTCAAGAATGAGACAAACCTCCTTTGGGCCTTACATCAACTGCCAAAACCCTATATACAATGTAAAGTTGGTTGGGGCACTACTGGTCCAAGTGCATCATCTTGCATATAATGTGGGGCAATGAACAAGTTGGTGAAGGTGTCAAAGCTTCCCATGGCATGAGATAAAGCTTTGTCACATGGTGGAAACCCATGGATCTCAATGCTTCCCCTACAAGTGTCAATATGATCCTTTGGTGGGCTTGGATCCCTTATAGGGAGGCCAAGCCCAAAGTGAAACCACCTGCCAATCTTGTATAAGATCCAGTGTGTCTCCTCACCTTCAGATACAATAATTCATTAATGCAATTGAGTGAATAAGCTCCTTAGTCAAGGGTGGAAAGGGACAGTTCGTAGTAGGTTTCCTTCCAGATTTGGGGCTTTAAGCATGTAATTTTGTTACCTCCTTCGGTACGAGTGGTTAATAAACAACCCTATTAGGTGTTCCCAGCCCCTAAAGGGAAGGACATGTCCAAGGTACACCCTTCAAGTGGTAGGTGTCATGTGGATAGGCAGCAGAAGTGGGTGAGCAAGATCCAAGCCTATGACTTTAAGATTGAGTACATCAAGGGCAAGCACAACATAGTAGTACATGCACTTTCCTGGAGGCTCACAGTACTATCTTTGATGGGCGTTACTCATGAATGGAAGGCTCAAATTTTGGTTGAGTACTCCAAAGACAGGCAGGCTTATGAGATTTTAGATGGCACACACAAGGATGACAGGTTTCAGGTGACGGATCATGTGATCTACTATAAGGATAGGATATATTTGGTGCCAGGATCCCAGCTCAAGGAGAGGATTATGTAGGCATCCCACGATTCCCCTCTAGTAGGACACCCTGGGTTCCTCAAGACATATCGTACCATCAGGGAGAGATTCTCATGCTGAGGTCTCGAGGGAGACGTGCTAAGGCACGTGCAACAGTGCGTAGATTGTCAGAGGAATAAGGTGGAGTTGTCACATCCTACAGATTTACTACAATCGCTTCCCATTCGAAGAGAAAGTGGGAGAGTGTGTCCAGGGACTTCATCACGAGGCTCCCAGCTACATAGGGGCAAGATTGCATTTATGTTGTGATCAACAAATTGACCATGTTCGCCCATTTCCTTGGTATCTCATCGAGATCTTCAGCTTCCCAGGTGGTTGTATTGTTCTTTCGAGAGGCTCCCAAGACCATTGTTAGTGACAGGGACAACAGATTTGTGGGGGCTTTCTAGCAGCAATTGTTTTGGTTGGTGGGGACAGAGCTTATGCTCTGCACTAGCTATCACCCACAGATAGACGGGTAAATCGAGATCATGAACAAGTGGTTGGAAGGGTACGTACGCAACTATGTGACAGGGGAACAAAGAGCATGGGTCAAGTGGCTTCAGCGAGGAGAGTTCTGCTACAACACCACTTATCACATGTCGATTGGTATGTTTCCTTTTCGAGTACTCTATGGGTATGATGCACTTTCTTTTTCTGATATGATGTTTGGAGATTGCAGGGCCCCAAGGGCAAACGATTGGGTTCAAGAGAGCCAGAAGATTCTCCGAGCTCTCGAGAACAACTTGCAGGTGGCTCAAAATCAACAAAAGATGTAAGTTGATTAAGCACGGGGTGGAGAGACAGTTTGAGGTGGGGGACACGATCTACCTATGTTTGTAGCCCCATAGACAGACTTCACTAAAGCAAAAGGGGGCAGAAAAACTTTGACCACAATTTTATGGGCCATATATGGTGATCAGGAGGGTCGGAGAGATAGCTTATGAGATGGAGCTACCTTCAAGGAGTTGGATCCACAACGTGTTCCATGTCTCATGCCTAAAAAAGGTGTTGGGGAAGCAGGTTACAACAGCAATTCAGTTGCCACCATTGGATGATGAGGGGAACTTAGTTTTGACACCAGAGGCCATATTGAAGACCCGGAAGAGGAGATTGAGGAACAAGGTAATCAGAGAGCATTTGGCTAAGTGGAAAGTTTTGCCGAAAGAGGATGCCACGTGGGAAAGTGAGCAAATCTTACATCATCCAGCTTTGCAGTTGCTTGGGGACAAGCAACATCCAGGAGGGGAGGACTATAATGTCCCTCCCTAAATATTTTACTAAGGAGAATCCAATTTTGTAAATTTTGTCATTTTGGGCCTAAGGAAATTTTGGAGAAAATACTTATGAAAAGTGGGTCGACGTCTTTGTTAAAATTGGCAACTTGGGCCAAACTCCATGTGGGTCATCTTATTTATGGCAGCTGATATTTTTCTTGGATCCCTCTCATCGAGAGGTGTAAGATTGATCTAAAGATCATCCGATTCCGATAAGTATTCATGGAGTTATGAATTTATTTGTGTTATAAGACAATTCGTCAAGGTCAGCCAGCAACCAAATAAACCCCACATGTGCTCAACGTTTTAGTATAAAAGGAGATGACTTGATAGTCATTTCTACACACACTTCTATCTTGATTTCCCTCCACTTGTCTTGGGTTTTAGTGGAAGAGAAATCTAGGAGTGGTAGCCCTAGACGTTGGAGGAATGAGGCTGCCCTAGCCGCAGTCAAGAAGAAGAAATACGTTGCCCTAATCTAGAGGACGCAGTCATGAAGAGAAGTCCTAACGATATCAAGAAGGAACCCTGACCTATAGACTAGTCTCTACGCAAGTCTAGAAGGAAGCCTACAACCCTAGATGCACATTGAAGGCAACCCTAACGCAGACATAAAAGGCTGCCCTAAACGTTGATCTAATCCAGCCCTAAATGCTGGTCTAATTCAGTCCTAACCGCAGTCAAACAAGAGAGTCTTAGCCACAGCATGAAGGGTCAAAGAGACAGTGTGTACACTGTCCTAGACAGCATGAAGGGCTGTGTGGACAGCAAAGTATTAGTCGCCGTCTAAAGGGTCAAAGGGACAGCGTGGAGGCTACCCTAGACAGCGTGAAGGGATGTATGGACAGCAGCTTCTCAAGGGAGGTAAGCCGCACTCTTTTCAAGGACTGTTGCCGAGTTTAGAGGTGGTTGTTAGGGTACTATTGATGCCCTAACCAGAGTTGCAGAACTACAACAGTGCACCAGTATTCAAGTATAAGTATGAGGATAATTTAATGATGAGAATGTTGTTAGAAGAATTAGTGTAAGCATGTACAGCATGGCAAGCATAGAAAGTTGTGATGGGACAGTAGTTGTGACAAAGAAGCAAAGGTACATGGTGCTGCAAACTCATTGGACAACACAATGATGGGACAGCAGCATGTTGGGACAACAGCATGTTGGGACAGCAGCATGTTAGGTTAGCAGCATGTTGGGACAGCACTATGATTAGGACAGCTATGACATTGTGCAGCAGTGGCACAATATGACAGCAGCAACAGCGAGTACATGGTGGCTATACATAGTGGTATGGTACATGGGACAACTGTATTTAGTGCAGCAAGTTCATGGTGCTGCAACAGTATGGTACATGGGACAGCAACAACAACAAGGTGCAGCAAGCATAGTGTTGCAAGCACATTGGGACAGCAGTATGGTACTTGGTGCAGCAAGTACACAAAGCAGCAATGGTGCAACAAGCACATCGGTGACAACATGGTGCAGCAGTGGCACAAGGTACACCAGTGCTAAACACTGGAACAACAGTGCAGCGTAAGGTCCAGCATTGTGATGATGGATGCAGCATGGTGCAGCACGGTGAGGTGCAGCATGATGACGAAATGCAGCACGATGATAGGTGAAGGAGTCACCTTGGAGAATCAGTTGAAGCAGCGTGTCTTCCACTGATCTCATCTTCTTAGAAATGATCTTACTATCTCTCTCTCTCTCTCTTTGCTGAACTATTGAAGAACATATAAGAAGAATTGATCAAGGGTTTCCCCACATTGGGGTTTGTCCCTGGCTAGCACCACATCTTGTGTCGTCTTGTCTTGTCTTGTCTTCTGTGGTTTATGTTTATGTTCTATCTGCAGTTTACTTTAATGCTAATGTGATTGCTAATATGGAAAAGATATTAACTGTGAAATTAAAATACATTGCTCCAAGAGTAGAACATACCTAAAATTAACAGTCTTTTTAGTGGAATGTGGGGGCCACCTTCCCACAAAATAATACGTTCTACTTGGTGGAGAATTCGAATTGCCTAAGGGAGTTCAAAGTCATTGGAGGGACCCACATGAGACCAAAGGCCAACAACTATAAATAAGAGGGAAGAAGCATCATTTGGGGCTTTTGACATTTTGATAATCGACTGTTGCTTTAGTTGTTCAACTGTGTTACAAGTGATGCTTAGCACAAGAGCTTCCCAAGGAGTGAAGCTCAACCTTTCTCTGGTGGACCTTGAGTGCCACCCTAGGAAAGCTTTTATCTTTGTTTGGAGGTTGGGAGAGAGACATCACGTAGGTACCATGCCATTTTGGTTTAGTTGGGACGTAGAAGGAGAAGCCATGCAATCATTGAGGAAGAGTGGTGCCGGAAGTTGGGAATTACATTGTTGTTGGGGTGTTTCTTGGCCAAATTCCAGTCAAAAGAGGATGACTTGTAGTAGAAGAGGAAGCCCATCACTCAGTATGGATTTCTAGATGTGGGGACTACGTCATCATCTACAGGCATGTGCAATCACTTGTGGGTGCTAAGTGTGGGGAGTCTTGTGTGAAGGATTGAGGAGTTGGGTTGTTTAGATTTTGGTTGGGAGGTAATTTTGGAGAGGTTTCTAGCATTTTGGGTGTTGCAAACATCATTCTTTGCAACAGGTCGAATTTTCTGGTTGTGGAGAAGGAAAAAGCTATTTGGGGCCGAATTTGGACAGTCAAAACTAGAGCAAACCCATTCTAGGTTTTTGACAACGATCTCAGCTCTAATTTTACAGAGTTTTCTAGGCAGATCTGAGGGGTCAAACAGGGTCTCAAGACAGCTAGCAGTGCAAAAATACTGGGGCCAATGAAGATTTCTGGAGGACAGACTTCTACAGCAGTTGAGCACTAATATAATGATCACCTAGGGCTTGTAGCTTGCCTTGTGCAAGCCCAAATGCACTCCTTCCTTTTCCTATTGTACTCCAACAGTTCTATATATAATAAAATTGCCCATTTTGACATTCTGGGAGCATTTTCAGTTTCATGGTTGTTTACCGAAAATTATGTGTTGAATTTATTACATGTCTTTGGTTATCACTATAAAATTTCTATTAGGAACATTACAAAGATGGGGAAGTTGTCCATTCCCTCCTTCAATGGATCAACCAAAAGTTCATCTAGGGCTTGGGTACGAACACTGGAGACCTATTTCCGACTTAATCCAATGCAGGGAGTGAATGTTATCCAATTTGCCACATTGCACTTGGAAGGAGAGGAGCGTGAATGGTGGTACCATGGATTGGTCACCCTAGGGCACTCCAACATAACATCTTATGTGGACTTCACCCAAACTCCAACAGTTCTATATATAATAAAATTGCCCATTTTGGCATTCTGGGAGCATTTTTTGTTTCATGGGTGTTTACCGAAAATTATTTGTGTTGAATTTATTACATGTCTTTGGTTATCATTGTAAAATTTCTATTAGGAACATTACAAAGATGGGGAAGTTGTCCATTCCCTCCTTCGATGGATCAGCGAAAAGTTCAGTTAGGGCTTGGGTACAAAAGTTGGACACCTATTTCCGACTTAATCCAATGCTAGAGACGGATGCTATCCAATTTGCCACATTGCACTTGGAAGGAAAGGTGCATGAATGGTGGTACCATGGACTGGTCACCCTAGGGCACTCCAACATAACATCCTCTGTGGACTTCACACAAAGGTTGATAGAACCTTTTGATCAGAAGGATCCTGAGATACATTTTAGAGAGTTGGCACAACTCAAACAGGTTGGAACACCAGAGGCTTTCATCGTAGAATTCGAACAGATAGTAGTCATGGTCCCAGACATCTTGAAGTAGAGGTTAGTCATGCTCTTTGTTGAAGGTCTACCTAAACCCCCACATGGTTGGGTCAAGGCCTTTAGGCCTGTTGACCACTGATGTGTCAACCACCCATTGAGCAGAGTACAGTGCAGAGTAGTCAGAATTTTTTCAGATTTCATCATCATCTTATAGCTTCTAGTCTTCATATTGTAATCCAAATTTTGTAGCCCTGTTGGCCTCCATGTAAAAATGATTCTAGTATGTTTATAAAGCCATGTAAAACATCTCAGCCTATGATTTTTACCAAAGAGTTTCACTCTAGGGATTTTTTTTGCCTCCAATTATTTTTGTTTCTTTTAACATTTATAATTGCTATAGTTTTTCTCCCAAGCATGCCCCAAAGTTAGAGTGGGGCTTTATGGAAAGGTCTCAAGTGAGTCCTAGTGTATCAAGTCTATGTAAATTATCATACTAGATCATCTGTAAAATGTCACAGAATTTGGTTGAGTCTGGAGGTCATGTTTTTATTGTCAAAATTCCCCTTCTGTATGGGATGTCTATGCAATATTTGATGTAAAAAGTGTTGTCTAAAGAGGTTCTAGGGGGTACAAGTATTTAATTTTATGCCTCAACTCCTAAAATTTCTATTTAGACACACTTTAAGGGTGGAAAAATATGTCTAATCTCCTCTAGAGTCATTATTATTATTTTCTGACAAAATAATTAGCCAGAAATTAGTCAAAAAAAATAAAAATTTCTCCAAGTGGAAAAATAATTAAAAAAGGGAATGTGCATTTTCCAAAAATGGGTTCAAATTCAAAATGGAGAAAAGTCTCATTTCCAAGGTAGAAAAGACCCACAAAGAATTCGTTGCGCCAGAAGGAAAATATTTTCTCAAGGGAAATCAAATTTTTTGGTCCAAGTGGTTATTTTGAATGAGGGAATTCCAAGAAAATTATTTTTGAAGATTTTCCAGTGGTCCAAAACCACCCTGAGGTCAAAGATTGGTCCATCTAGCACATCAATCAAGGAAGTCGAATTTTCTTGGAGATCTGTGCAACAGTGATCAAGGGTTCGAAATTTGTTGACGAGGATGAATCCATGGATCAAGCAAATTAGATGTTTTTTCCACATGGAGGTTCTCATTCTTTCATTTTTCTATATAAGGAAGCTTTAAGCTCTTACATTGAGCTCTTGGTCAAGCGAAGCTCTACTACTTCGTAATAATCTTTTTGGGCAATAAAATAAGTCTTTGGGGCAAAATTATGGTGTTATTCTTTAATGATATCACATAATCTTTCTTATCTCTTTTGCTTAATGCTCTACTAGTACTTTATATTGTTATTTCCATTAGCTCTTGAAGATTCATTGGTCTATAGTTACCTTGCATCATTGTTTAGATTCAGATAAATACACTAGGTGGAGCACATCTATTGGTTTTCAGTTAAACCCCTAGAGTCCTCTATCATTGTGCTATCCAAATATCTATGGATCTAACAATTATCTTTCAAGTGTGTAGAAATATTTTTGTTGATCAGATCTTGGATACTTGGGGAAATTCTCAGTTGAATCAACCAACTATCCAAGCATAGAAGCTAAAGAACCCATAGTGGGTCACTTGAAGACCCATTTTTTGAATCAAGAAAAGGGGTTTTCCTTACCATTTGCCATATATCTAAAATTTAAATATCTTTAAGATTCTTTCAAAATTTATTTTAGAGCTTTAATGAATAGATCTACTATTTAAAGAGCTTCTACTTGTAAATTTGTGAATCGATATTGTATACATTTCACTCTAACCTTATATGTAATCTCTATTTAACTTGTATATATTATTGTTGGGTTTTCTTGTTTTTCTTTGCAGATATGGATAAGGGAATCGATATTTGGCTTGGATCGATTGGTATGTATTGTTTGCAGGCTTGATCCCATCAAGAATTTGAAGAATATCGATTTCTCAAGTCACCATTAGCCTCCTAGCCTAGACGACTAGGGTTTTGGAGTTCAATAAAAAAAATGGAAAGGTTCTCTAGCCTTTTCTGAAAGGTCACAAGGTTTTGAGGGCTTCTTTTGACTCAAGATAGAATCATCCAAGGGATTTCACCTCTATAAATTGTTTTGCAAAATTTTTCAAGCATTTTGCTTGGGGTTTTGGCTATTATTTTCTTCAGATCTCACTCTTTGGGCTAGCCGCTAGCGTTTGACGGTTATATTTGGCATCAAGAAGGTTTTGGATATTATTTTGTGGCTCACAAAAAAACTTGAGGCTTCTCCTTTTAGGCCGCTAGAATTTCTCCCTCTTTCTCTTGGTCGCAAGCCTCTAGGGCTTTGATTTTGCATTTAATTTTTATTTTCTAACCCTTCTCTTGCAGGTGTTTCAATGAATTTTTTGAGAGGGGTTTATCGGAAATTTTTTGGCACAAAAGTGATTTGTAAGCGCTTGTTTTCATTTGCAAAAAAAAAAAAAAAATTGGAAGTCGCATACATTTTTAGGCCTCTTTCCCAAAGTCGAGGGCTTCTAAAGGGGCCTCCTCTCCAACTGGTAAGAAAATCTATTTGATGTGGTGAAGTAAAATTTTTCTGAAGTCATTTGAGCCTTGAAGCATTTAAAAATCACGATAAAAATTTTGATAAACTTTTAATTAAATTTATGGGTTAGTTGTAAGGCCTACGAGGCCATCCTCCATCTAGACCGTGGGTTTTTGGTGACTAGTGTAATTTCTTGTTGAAGGTCGAGTGTCCTTGAGGGTTAGATCAGCGTGTTTGAGGTGTTGGTAATCATCATTGGTGGCCAATCTGATTCATCTTTGCATCTTGAGGAGACTGTTTTGTAAAGTTCTTCTATCATTGTAATCCTCCTTGAGTTTTGAAGAGTCCTTTCCCTTTGTCGAAAGGACTTCTCCTCTTGTGCTATAATAATAAAACCTTGTTCTCGAGGGAGCTTGGGATCTCTATCCCATGGTATCCCGCCTCGTTATTTAAGAGGGAGGCCTTCTTCTCTTTTCCTTTTCCTTTAGATCTAGCTTACTAACTTGTTTCTCTTGCATTGATATTTCATTGTTTTAATTTCACACTGCTCTATGTTGTTTCAATTACTTTAGCTCAATTCAATTGTTCAATTAGCAATCTTTCAATAATAATTAATACTTTTCATTAATCAGTAGTAACTGAAGATAGAACAGTAATGCAATGACAATAGGAGACAATCAACACATCAACAAGAGACACCAAATTTGGTCAAAGACCAAGGAAAAACCTCACAAGGGGGAAAACCCTTTGAAATTCTTCTTCTATTAGATTGTCATTAAATGTTTAGCAGAGAGTACAATGAGCCCATACAAAAATATCCAGCAATATCAACCATACAATATCATAAATATGATCCCAACAACAATACTAATCAGAGTTAGCATTCCCAATCTGCGATCAACTGTCAAACTGAAACCTTAGATCCCAACTGCATGGAGGAAGAGTTATGCATGCAGTTGAGATGCTCCGACCGCATGGATGAGCTTGCTTGCCTGTGATTATAGCCAAAAATTCTTTGACTCAACCCTGCAGCTAGAAACCAAAAAACCCTAATCACACGTGCGAGCTTCAGACCTTACAATCTCAAACCTAAACGAACCAAATTCCATGAACTCACTTCAGACCCGTGTGAACCAACCCAAAGAAGAGAGAAGAAGATGCTTGATGATGATGTCCAAATGAGGGTTACTTGACTTGTATTTATAGGCTTCCAAGGGTGACCAATTTTCTTTTAGGGCCGACCTGATCAAATGTGACATTGTGAGCTTAAAAAATACACTTTCCCTTGTCCAGATCCAGTGCTTCAAAGGTCAAAATTGGTACTCCCCGAAAGAGGAATCTAGTCCCATGATTGGAATTTGTCACTGAGTTGCCAAATTAACACTCCCTCTCAGCTAAGGATAAATTCCAACTGCGTCATGTGATCATCATAAGCATCATGTCATCATCTCATGTCCCATCTTTGCTCAACTCTATCTGTTGAATCATTCTCGAAACTAAAATAGAATAATCATCGGGGAGCTACAACTACCACCCTTTTGTGACAATGAGGAAGGTCCTATGGAACACTCTCACCTCATGTCCATGATAATGGGGAAGGTCCTACAAGACACTCTCACCCCATGTCATCTCATAGGGAAGCATACATATTCCACCCTATGTCGAGCAATAGGTGATATATGATATCTCATCCATCCTATTGCCTCCTGATCTTCCCAACAATGACCCTCAAGAGTCACGTGGTAGAACACCTACATCATAATCCATCTTGGGTGAGATACTTGACTTACCAAAGATAAGGATCACACACCCCCAAGCCCTCTCAACTCGTTGGCCAAATGAGGAGCGACAATCCCAACAAGCCCATATTGTGGGTATGGTGCCACTTGGGGTATACTCTGCTAGACCAAGATAGGGGAGCTACATCTTCCACCCTATGGGTAAGAGATAGGGGTGATACCCTATTGTCTAGAGATCCCTCAACCCCAGGAGCTCTACATCTCAATTCCTCACCCTGGCAGCTCAGAAAGGGGGGAAGAGCTAGTAGCTCAGTGTCCTCGATCAACAATGCCCCTTATCAGGAGGGGTCACATCCATAAGTCCAAGCTGCTCTCTAAAGACCAAGAACTTCCCTTTCAGCAAAGCCTTGGGGAGAATATTTGCAATCTAGTCATTTGTTGATATGTGATGGAGTCTAGTGGCTCCTCTCTGCACCATGTCTCGAATGTAATGATATCAAATCTCTATGTGCTTGGACTTGTCATGAAACATGGGATTCTCTGCCAATCGAATCCCATTCTTGTTGTCGCAAAATATCACTATAGTGTTTAAGACCTGCTCAAAAAACTCTCCAAAGAGGTTTCTCAACCAGACTGCTTCGTAGCGAGCCATGCTAGCAGCAATATACTCTGCCTTGACGGTGCTCAATGCTACGGAATTTTGTTTTATGCTCATCCAAGATATCATAGCAGATCCAAGGCTAAAACAACATCCAAAAGTGCTTTTCATATCAACAACATTTCTTTCCTAGTCAGCGTTGGTATATCCATGTAGTCAAACATCTCCAGTAGAATATCTTAGACCAAGGGTGATCATCCCATGCAAATATCTCAAAATGTGTTTGGCAGCAACCCAATGTGCATGGAGAGGCTCGATCATGAATTGAATCAATGTGTTCACTGCATAGCATATGTATGGACAAGTGTTCACTAAGAACATTAGAGCCCCAATCAACTCTCTATACTCAGATGGATTTGCCATATCGAGTCTTGCAGCTTCTCCACATAGCTTCTTGAAATTCATTTCCGTCGGCGTGGCTAAGGATTTGCATTCTATCATTCCAAATCTTTCCAATAGCTTCACAACATATTTTACTTGTGAAAAGAAAATCTCACCGGGCCTTTGCCACACCTCAAGGCCTAGGAAGTAATGCATGAGTCCAAGGTCCTTCATCTCGAATTCAGAGGCTAGCTCCTTCTTACACTCGATCATCAAGGGCTCACTACATCATAAATAGATTGTCAACATATAAAACCAAAATCAGTGGCATACTTTGGACTACCTTGAAGTAGAGGTTGGGATCGACATTGCTTCTTGTGAATCCAAGCTTCATCAAGTAACTATCTATGCGGGCGTACCATGCTCTGGAGGCTTGCTTCAAACCATACAATGCCTTCTTCAACCTGCAAACATGTGTCGTTCGATCCTCTACTTCAAATCCCTTTGGTTGCTCAACGTACACTTCTTCTTGTAACATGTCATGAATGAATGTTGCCTTCACATCCATCTAATGAAGGGTCCATCCTTGACTTGCAGCTAGAGCAACTATTGAACGAATGGTGGTGTATCGAGCCATAGGAGAAAATATATCATCATAATATTCTCCCTCTTTTTGGGAGAATCCTCGGGCCATGAACCTTGCCTTATATCTCTTAATACTTCCATCAACTCCATGCTTGATCTTGAATAGTAATTTTGATTTCACAACATATTTCCCCTTCAGTCTCGACACAACATCCCATACATCATTCTTCATAATTGATTTGTATTCTTTGGCCATAGCATCCTTCCAGACTTGTTCTTTCATGGCTTCTTCAAAGGTGTGAACCTCAGCTTGAATCATATTGCTCGTAGCTACAACATATCCCTGGTACCTGCATGGCTTCTTGCTTTCTCTAAATGATCTTCTAGCGGGAATGTGTCTCTCAGCATCCTGTAATGTATCACGAAGCCAAAGTGGCATCTTCCTAGCAAGGGGATCACATGGAGGAGGATCCAAGGGGTCCATGGGCTCCATGGGATCATCAACAATATCTCTCTCGAATCCAGGCATGGAAAGACCTTCTAAAATATCCATATTATCATTCTTCTTCTAAGGTGGAGGAGGCGGAGGAAGGTCTCTTGCTTTCCCAAGGGTAGCTTCTTCATCGAATGTTATATTTCTACTAATTTCAACCTTCCTTTGACCAGGAATATATATTCTAAATGCATTAGAATATTCAAAATATCCAACAAACGTACCTTTTCTTCCGTGGCTTCCAGCTTGTTCCTCTTGTCCTGCAGAACATGGAAATATATGGGGCAGCCAAATATATGGAGATGACTAACATTGGGCTTGACACCTGTGAATACTTCTTTGGGAGTCTTTTTGTCCAATGCTTGACGACGCACCCTGTTTTGAACATATACAGTTGCATTAGTAGCTTCTCCCCAAAGAAACTTCAACAACTTTTGATCATTAAGCATGGCTCGGGTAGCTTCTACAATAGACCTATTCTTTCTTTCAGCTAGTCCATTTTGTTCGGGATTACAAGGCACAATCATCTCTTTCTTGATGCCTTCCTTCTTGCAAAAATCTATGAATTCATTCGAGATGTACTCTCCACCGTTATCAGACATGAAACCTTAATTTTCTTCCCTATTTGATTTTCAACCAAATTCTTGAACAAATCGAAGGCCTCATCCTTATGCTTCAAGTAATATATCCATGTCTTCCTTTGAGAAATCATCAATGAAGGTAATGTAGTAGAGATGGCCACCAAGAGAGTGTATGGACATCGGACCACATGTGTCGGAATCAATGAGTTGGAGGATGTCATTTGTCTTGTTCTCGCTAGAGGGGGATGGTCCGCTTGATTTCTTTCCACTAGCACATCCTAGACATACTCCATCGTGTTGGGCTTGAACATCGGGAATTCCAGAGACTAATTTCTTTAATTTCAGAAAGGCTTCATAGTGTAGATGGTCCAATCTTTGGTGCCATAGCTCGCTTTGATAACTAGTATCATGGACCAATGTTATAAGAGGTCTTCCATTAACTCTATAAAGTCCTTCAAATCTAGATCCCAATGCGAATGCATCTCTCATAGGGGATCCCACCAACCAAGTAAGTATTTTTCCCTTGATGAAGGAAACCCTCACCCCTTTGTCTTCCAAACCAGATATAGATACCAAATTCTTCTTCAACCCCAGCACATACATCACATCATGAAGGAAAACAGATTCCCCAAAGTCCAAATAAAATTTAACAGACCCAAAACCTTTAACGGGATGAGTGGAGTTGTCTCCAAAAACAATTTTCAAACTGGACTCCATCTCCACCAAATTAGAGAGAACTTCCTTATACCCAAAGAAATGATGAGAGGCCCCACTATCAACCAACAAATTGTCCCGAGTATCTAGAGGAGAGGAACTAGAAAGTGCAGAAATAAGAATATATTTAGATTGATTTGCAGCATTACTTTCATACCTGGTGTTTCTTGACTTCTTTCGAGGACAGTGGTCTTCTTTGTGATCACTCAGAGCATCTCTTCTTCTTCTTTCATCTCTTCCATTACAATCATTCCTTCAATCATCTCTTCTTCTTTGATTATTAAACTTGTTATTGTTGCTTCTAGTGTTGTAGTGTGGACCATTGATCTTCTCAGGGCAATCTTGAGCATAGTGACCTTTCTTGTGACAATTTTAACATTCAATGTGCGATGCTTCTCTTTCATTCCTTCTCTTTGAATTTCGAGGAGGAGGCTTCCTTGAATTTGATGGACCTCCTTTTCCCTTCTTTTTCTTGTTACGAGTGATAAATGCAGTGGGCTATCCTTCTTCATGCTTTTGTATCCTACCTCTAGAAATCATCCTTGATTCTTCTTGAGTGAGATTTCCAATAATCTCATCAAATGATGGAAAATTGTTGTTATTGCTTACAGTAGTAATGAAGGTTTCCCAAATAGAAGGAAACCTCTAAGGGCTACAATCACCAATTCCCTCTTGGGCAAAGTTTCCCCAACTCTCTGCAATTGATCTTTAAGATGAGATATCCTCATAATTGCATAGACTCTCCTTTCTTCATCTTCATATCTTTGAGTTGATCTTTCAAGGAGATGATTTCATTCAAATTGTTGACTTCATACATGCTAGCTAGCTTATCATACACATCCTTAGACTTCTTCAAATTTCCAACATATGCAAGTAAATGGCCTTGTAAACCACCAGCTATAATTTTCTTTGCTTTTAACTCAACTTTCTTGTACTTGTTCTTAGCAACAGCAGAAGCATTCTCTAGAGGCTCAAGTACTTTTCCTTGTATGTATTCCCAAACATCATCGTCTTCAGCTATGATTTCCAATCTAATATTCCAAGCAGCAAAGTTAGATGAGACACCCAGCTTCTCATTTTCCTTGAAGACAGAGGAAGACATCTTGACTTGATTAGATAGGCTCATTCAAATTTGCAAAGATGATTGCTCTAGCTTTTGTCTCCTTTGGGCTTGTCCTTCACCTTAGCTCTGGTTCCACGTTAATTTTATGCTGCTCTGTGTTGTTTCAATTACTTTAGCCCAATTCAGTTGTTCAATTAGCAATCTTTCAATAAAAAATAATACTTTTCATTAATCAACAGTAACTGAAGATAGAATAGTAATGCAAAGACAATAGGAGACAATCAACACATCAATGAGACACCAGATTTGGTCAAAGACTAGGGAAAAACCCCATAAGGGGGAAATCCCTTTGAAATTTTTCCTCTATTAGATTGTCATAGAGTGTTCAGCAAAGAGTACAATGAACCCATACAAAAATATCCAGCAATATCAACCACACAATATCAGAAATATGATCCCAGCAACAATATTGATCAAAGTTAGCTTTCCCAATCTGCGCTCAACTGTCAAATTGAAACCCTAGATCCCAACCACTGGAAGAGTTATGTATGCGGTTGAGATGCTCCAACCACATGGATAAGCTTGTGTCCCTGCGGTTATAACCGAAAATTCCCCGAGTCAACCTGCAGTTGGACACCAAGAAAACCCTAATCACACATACAAGCTTCGGACCTTGCAATTTCGGACCTGTACGAACCAAATTCCACGAACTCACTTCATACCTATGCAATGTTGATTTGGGGTAGCAT
>APFE030485814.1:0-88081 GCA_000404065.3 Pinus taeda
AGGAGGAATCAGAAGATGAAGAGCCACAAACTCCGGCTATGAGAAGATCAGTTCGAGAAAGAAGGGAGCCAGAAAGGTATAGTACATCTGCTTTCTGTTCAAATTTTACTTTGTCTATTACTGATGATGATCCCAGAACTGTGAAGGAAGCAGTGGATTCAGAGGATGGAAAACTCTGGAAAGAGGCCATGGTATGAAATGGCATCTTTGCACAAAAATTAGGCTTGGGATCTGGTGGAGTTGCCGGCTGGAAGGAAACCCATTGGCAGCAAATGGTGTTCAAGAAGAAGACAAATGCAGAAGGGAAGGTGGAGAAATACAAAGCTTGGTTGGTAGCAAAAGGTTATTCCCAGGTGCCGGGAATTGATTTTGGTGATATTTTTTCTCCTGTTGCCAAGGTAACTCTATTAGATTACTTTTATCTATTGCTGCTACTTTTGATTTTGAGGTAGAACAGATGGATGTGAAGAAAGCATTTCTTCATGGGGATTTGGAAGAGGAAATCTAAATGAAGCAACCTGAAGGCTTTGCGGTGAGGGGTAAGAAAGAACTGGTATGTAAGTTAAAGAAGTCTCTATATGGGTTAAGACAGTCACCAAGGATGTGGTATCAGAAATTTGATACATTTATACGGGGACTTGGCTTCACCAGAAGCAAAGCAGATCACTGTGTGTATTTTAAATTAATTGGTGACGTGTTATTTATCTGGTCTTGTATGTGGATGATATGTTGCTGGTTGGAAATGACAAAGAAATTATCCAGGATTTGAAGACCCAATTGTCCTCCAAATTCGACATGAAAGATCTCGGTGCTGCAAACTATATTTTGGGCATGGAAATTAAAAGATATCGAGCAAAGAGGAAGCTCTGGTTAAACCAGAAGAAGTATGTAGAGACAATACTGCATTGGTTTAATATACAGGATAGTAAACTGGTGAAGGTTCCTATTCTTATAGGTGTGAGGTTATCTGCTGAACAGTGTCCCAAGACACAAGAAGAGGAAGAGGACATGTCCTGTGTTCCATATGCAAGTGCAATCGGTAGCTTGATGTATGCAATGATCTGTACTAGACTAGACATTGCACATGCAGTGGGAGTATTGAGCAGGTTTATGTCAAAACCAGGGAAGGAGCAGTGGACAGCAGTGAAGTAGGTTTTCAGGTATTTGCGTGGCACTAGTGATTATGGTTTGTGCTACCAAGGAAGACCAGGATTGGACAAAGTGTTGGACATTCGTGGCTTTGTTGATGCAGACTAGGCTGGAGATTTGGATCAAGGAAGATCTACAAGTGGGTATGTGTTTAAACTATTTGGAGGTGCAGTGAGTTGGATGAGTAAGAAACAATATGTAGTGGCACTATCAACTAATGACGTAGAATACATGGCAGCTACTCATGCAAGCAAGGAAGCAGTTTGGTTGTAGAGATTGTGTTCAAGTATGGGGTTAGTACGGGGAGCTATAAGGATAGACTGTGACAACCAAAGTGCAATTTTTTTGGCAAACAACCCTACTTATCATTCAAAGACAAAACACATTGATGTTCAGTATCACTTTGTGAGGGATATGATAGAAGACAAAAAGGTTTTGCTGGTAAAGGTGGACACTTTGAAGAATACTACAGATGCATTGAAAAAATATGTGAGCTTTGAAAAATTCTCTTGGTGTAGAGAAACAATGGGCATTTCAGGACTGGAAAAATGACTAAGCTCTCTTGTGGCCCCCTGTGGAAGGAAAGCAACAAGTGGGAGATTGTTGGGTTATGTTATATTCTTTCCACGACTAACCTACGTAGTGAACTGGGCGGTTTAGAGGGGGGCGGAGGCCTCCCTTCGTTGCACCGATTGTGTAGCGGGGGGTCACAGGGGGGCGGTCCCCCTGTCCGGTGGGTTTGAGGGGGGTGGGTAGCCTCCCTCTACAGGGTCTGGGGCAGCGCCTTGGGAAAAATGTTTTTTGGACCCTATATTAGGTTGGGCGAACCTACCTGTGGTTTTTCGGTCCATGGTTTTGGATGCGATGGTTTTTGGTCCATGGTATTGGATGCTTCGGCATGTATAAATATGTATTGTAACATTGAAAGGAATATAATGAAAAATCAAGCTGGTAGTCTCAATTTTGGGATCCAATGGGATATCACTGTGTATATGTGTTTTATGTGTTATGGTCTCGCATTTTTTATTTTTCCTGTGATTTAGAATTCATATGAAGGTAATTTCTGTATGAGGTTAAAACCTATAGACTCACCCTCGATTGACTCAACTGACTTTTCTACTTTGCGACAGAGCTAACTGAACTCCTACTTCAAGACTTTCATCTCCGCTATGCCTTGTATTGTAGCCTCTTGTACCTCTTCGAACAAATTTTCTATAGTTGGTCCCTCTATTGCCAGACTCATGGTCCAATGAGTTTGCTACAATCCTCTCAGCTTCTCCTATATGGTCTGAGTAATCTGGCTGGCCTCCTTTGTTGAAGGTTGAATCCGAGCCTTCAAAACTAATTATTTTTGCTACAATTCCTGAACTTGTGCCTATATCAACTTTCCTTCCTATAGGCACGTGAAGTGCTGGACTAGCACCAATGTTCACGTAGTCACCCTGATTTTGTCATACTTCTATTGGGCCTCTTGGATTTATGTATGTAATTGATGCAGGTTTGGGTCCTCCTGCAAAGTATCCCATAACTCCATGGAGTGGTTAAAAATGAAGTCGTAACCTCTGAGTGCCCTATCCAAAGTAGCCATCTGTTCCTTGATGGATATGGATGTTGCTCCTGAACCTTGGGTAGAGTAGTTGGCTACAACTTCAGCTGTAGCTCTAATATATTCATTTGAAAATTAAAAGTAATCGTGCTAATCTCATCCTTTGAGGCATGAGACATAGCAGCCAATTTTCTAACTTTTTTTATAGCTGCAACATCGTTCGGGATGTTCAACTCAGGAGGTGTCTTACATGACTACTCTATTGCTGCCCCTAGGCTTTCACTTTGTCAACAAGAATTAGTATGATTTATGTGAATTCTTTTTCTTTCAATTAAATGTGAGAATTAAATATGTAAAAGAAAAACCTAGCAAGTTGTACTTAGAGTGGTGGAGTTAGTGCATATAAAACTGAGAATGAATATATATTTAATAACCAAAATGAGATTTAGTCACCTCTGCGAGGTTTCCTTTAACATTTTCCAATCTTTATTCTTAGTGAAGTTTGGAGAGCCAGTCATGACAATTCCCATCGTGGTAGTATTTGTTTCCTTAACCATGGAACTTATTAAAGAAGTTAAAAATTTTGTTCAAAGATTCGTTTCCATCCTGAATAGCTTCACGAAAGGCACACACTCCTCACTCGATTTAGAGAGCGATATCTTTGCCCATATATTACCCTACCCATGTCCATATGATTTAAAGAGATTTTATAAGGAAACTTTGTGAGAAATAATTTCTTAATCTAACAAGATCATGTTGGAGATGATGGGTTGTAAAGAAAAGCATTCTAAGAAAGACCTACCAAGAAAGAGAGGTAACATGAGTAGAATCCCAAAACTAAGATACATTAAACATGAGTCAAATGTGGAGCTCCCAAAAATAAGATATATTCAACGAATGATTAAGAAGTTGAATGCCAAACACGAGAAATTTCATTGAATCCCAAACAATACAGACCTTTCACGAGGAGACAAAACACACCTCACTGAACTATTGAATGGCTTCCTACCAATCTGAACATAGATTCGGCGATTGGATATGGATAATTTTTTCCATTACTATCAAGAGAATTACTGAGAGAAGACTCGCGTGCAATGGCAAGAAGCCATGAATATGGTATAAAATTGATTAATATACGAACATTTTCATAAGAAAATCCTCCAAAGGTTTTCACAACATGTATATAAAAGAATCTAAGATGATGTTTAGGGGCCTATCTTCTAAAAACGTTATTAGAGGAGAAAACCCTAAAATTGCTATGACCAGGTGATATCATTTGTTATGTAAGGGGCCTATCCAGATTCGTTACAACCATAAAATTAGTACACCCCTGCGTATGCGAAAAGTATTCACCTTCACACTGCATCGATGCAATAGATGAACCCATGAGGGGCACATTGCATCCTCCACCTCATGATGGAATCCCTTCCCCTAGCAAGCAAGTCACTTCGCTTATTGAGTATAGTGGTGTATTGGATCAAAGAAAGATGAAAACCATGATATAAAAACTACAATTCAAGGAGGGGACTAAACCATTATGATTATTAGAATATTTGAGTGCAGCATCAAAGAAAGAAAAATGTGGATATTGTAGAACGAAGAATGGGAGAGATATTTTTTTTATCCTCAAATGCTAATGAGTCCATGCCATTTATACTTATTGAATTGACTTTTTTTTTAATATTTTTTCCCTTTAAACAATATGCAACTCCAAATTATGAAATTGGACAAATTGAGGATGTTCCACTTATCTTACCTCTAAATACCCCAATGGGAAGTGCTTTGCCACACAACACAACACGATATAACTTTCTTGTTTTCTAGAGTGTTTTCTCACAATTTTGCCCACACGTTTTAGACAAAAACAACTTCTGCTTTGACACAATAGACATATTGCTTTCCACCCTACTAGTAAGTAAACAACTCAATAACTTGGCATAAGATAACTTTGCATAAGACAACGCCATGTTTACTTGCAATGTATATCATATTAATCTATCACAAAAAATAGTTTTGTATGCGAAAGTCACGTAAATTATTACTGTAACTTGTAGTCTTATTATAGTTTTCTAAAAGCAGTGTTACTATAGTTTAATTCAGAAAACTAATCATGCTTTTAGTCTTATTATAGTTTTCTAAAAGCAGTCTTATTATAGTTTAATTTCGAAAACTAGTCATGCTTTTAGTTAATAAAATAATCTTACATATAAATACATGTAGAGTTGTCGTCTTAAACACACACTCGCTTGAGAGAATATCTCAACCACACACCAATTTAGAAACATATAGATCTAAAGAACTCCTGAGAAATAAATACGACACACAATGACTTGTTTGTAAGAATATCTCAAGCACACACCAATTTGGGAAACATCTAGATCTAAACAACTCCTAAGAAATCAGAACACACTCATTTACATACAAAGAATCACAACTGAAACAAGTAGGAATTATATTTTCCATGTCGCTTCCTTAATGACTACTTGTCTCGATTTCAATATGTAAAGTCTAGTTGTGGTTCTCCCCCTTAATGACTACTTGTCTAGATTTCAATTTGTAAAGTCTAGTTGCGGTCCTCATGTTTACAAACATGATAAAAAAGTATATGTTCACATCAATATAAAGTCAACTAAGATGTCCTTCGTGTACATGCTTCAGCCAACCAAGATCTCCATACATGTACTTGTACCTGCAAATCCACCTTTTATTATTGTCATCATGGATTTTCTTAGATTACCCATAACCATTTTCTAGGTTTTATCGACTTACCGTAAACCATGCCTAGGGTTTTATCCGCTGAACCTAAACAATGCCCACAAGAATCCCTATCCACTTCACTCTCAGACATGGTTTCTGACTTACCACAAACCTACAATCTAAAGTGGTTTCCGACATACCACAAACTTGCACTTATATATACTTTCACAAGTCATTCCTGGCTTACTACAAACATACACTTCCAAAATGGTTTGTAGTTGACCACAAACCTACAATTACAAAGTGGTTTTAAGATTACCACGAACTTCATGGGGGTTCACATGCCTCATCAGACTTACATTACACGTACCAACTCTTGGAGTTACCAGGTACATACTTTACAAAAACCACTACAAAATATTAAATAGACTTGCTTACTAATACATGTATGTGACAAATACTACATGATCATGAGTGTATTTTACAAGCCCACACAAGCTTTCAACTCGTTCTCCATCATCCTTTAATAATTGTTGTTTCTCGTTTACCTCATCTTTTGAAATTGTTCATATCTCAGGCATCTTTGTCTTTATCAATTAAGTCTTAAAACTCCATACTTAACATGTTATTTGTTAAAATAACTAATTCTAACCAAAAACTCATATTAAAGTGCTAATCTCAATATATATACTGATTTTAATTCCAAAATACTTTCACGATAAAAAAAAAAATCACTTACCCAAACATACAAAACAACCGTGCTTTACTTGAGTCATCCTTGAAATTGGATAAATGAAGAATATTCCATCTAAATGTTCCCTAAATATGGGATCTCCCTCCCTTAATGTTCTATGGATAACTATCAATGTCATCAATGTCTTTAATGCAGCCAGTTATGAGTTTTGGCCAGTCACCTCGCAAGAGCATGTACAGCTACATCCGCTCGAGGCCGAGCTAATGAGGTCACCATAAAATGTTTTCTGACATGCCTTTACTTTGGAAGATATTTGGCATAATTCATGGCTTTGACCACAACTACGTCTAACTCTTTGTAATAGCTATTGACCTTGGCCACACCAACTTTCGTGGTCTCCTTCAATGCACCGTAGGCCTTTCTCAAGCTTTGCTACAATCACCGAATACTATATCGTGCAAACCCAATTTCTTTAAAGTAGGATCCACCTCCAAAAAACACTTGCAAACTCAATTTCTCTAATGCAGAATCTACCTCCAAAAACTCTTTCTCACCACCTCGATGTTCCGTGGATGTAATATTACCTGGATATACTGGAGAGAGAGTTGAATCTTTGTACACAAGATTGACTCTCAATCCCTTAGGGTCTTAGCCACATCATGCCGAATGAGTTCAAAATTTGGATGCCCAATCCATTTCCTAAGGTTAACTTTTGATCGGGTGAAGAAGTTGTTAGTAACAATCACCTCATTGTTGTCAGATTCCATCAACCAATCTACCAAATGAGATTCAATGAACCCAGCTCCCCTTATCACTAGAATTCGTAGCTTTGCCTGTGAGGATTTCGAGTAACGGAAGGGTGAGGGAGTTGGAGGAGCCTTGGGAACAGTTTGAGGACTAGTATTGGTAATAGCTCCATTTGATGAATCAGTGGCAACCTTCGTCCACCACACTCATCTTGTAGCTGCAACCATATAACACTAATCCTCTGATCCACAAGTGTAATCCAGAGATCTTGCGAGGCCTTCAGAGTTATTATATATCAGATCTGAGGGAGGAATTAACCCCCCCTTCCATAAGTCTGATTAAGCCATCAACCATGTCAGACATGTAGCAAAAGTTGCGGGTATGAGTTCGAGGAGCTCGCACTATCAGCTCTTCACCTCTGAGTGCTTATGCAGTGAAATTTCTAACAAGGGCATCTGTGAGGAGTCTGGCATGACCCACTTCAAGTGCTTATATATTGTCTACAACCCTGCATTACATCTAACGAAGCACTGCGAGCAACAACATCAATGTAAAAAAACAGGTATTTATAGGAACCAGAATATCTAGCCAATTGGGTAGCCATATCTCCTCGGAAAAGTAAAAGTAAGGTTGGTGGATGTCCGATCAACTCAACGCTCAGATTCACGTCTATGCTCACTCTCTGATGTATGAAGCGCAAGTCAGACAAACCATATGTACAAACTGACAAACTGACTGTGAAACAAATACACAACTTTGAAAATTGAATGCCCAAACACTGGTCCTCTCACTCCTCTTCAATAGCAGCAGAAAATTGACATACGGGTAATGACTCTCAACACGGCGCAGAAAATGCACAGATGCCTCTCTATAGGACAAGCTTGGCGAGAATGAATGGACAAACCAAAAAATGAATGAAAAACAAACATTCACCAAACTATTTATTTCCCTTTCGGTAGAAAGGGGTAAGGACCAGGTCAAATAACTTTTATACCAATTTAGTTATATATAAATATATGTAGTGTTATCTCAAAATAAGTAGACTATGTTGGATATACAATCATTTGGTTAGGAGAATATCTCAACCATACACCAATCTAGGAAATATTTAAATCTATTTCAGATACTAATTTAGTTACATATAAATACATGTAGTGTTGTCTCAAGATAAGTAGACTATCTTGGATACACAATCATATGGTTAGCAGAATATCTCAACCACACACCAATCTAAGAAATATCTAAAACTAAACGATTCTTAATAAATAGAAACAATTTCTTTTACATTAAAAAAAATCATAACTAAAACAACTAAAAATTATATTTTCCAAATATCTATAACTAAAATATAGAACCATTAGGAAATACATAAAAATTAACCATCACATATACCAAACATTTGGATGTGTAAAAATTAACCATCACATATACCAAACATTTGGATGTGTAAAAATTAACCATCACATATACCAAACATTTGGATGTGTTCTAAATCATCTAGATGTGTCCAAAAAATTAACGTTTTGGAGTCACTTACTTTTACCCCATTGGAGAACCTATATATCAAAATTGTTCATTAATATGACCATATTTACAATACAAGTTTCTTTTACCCAAATACATCGCCACTCTTCTTTTACCCTATTGCACATGAAAGCGTATACCATATTGGATATCCCTAGCATAAAGCATCTCAAATAATTTTATTTGTGTTCAGTGCTAATCAATGTAAAATTCATATATGCTAAATTATTTCTATCTTACGAGTCACATAAGGCAAACTATCGAGGTCGAGCATGAGTGACTTCCATTTCGATCTATTAAATCATTGCTAATGAATCTAAAATTCAAATATAATAAATCATTGTTATCATCACAATAGAAGGAACACTATTGATCTTAACTGCATCGTATAACATTTTCTATGTTTTTATGAACTCTTTAAAAATCATGCCAAAGTTTCAAACTCTTATAAATATCAAACATATCAGAGATATCTTTGTGACAGTTGCAATTTGTGATCAGCACAAAGCAACGAGGACCCTTGGTCAAGCGCGCAAACCGCCGGCCCAAGGTAACAGGCGCTGGTGCAAATTGGCAAAACCAGAGGTCAATTCAAGAAATGGGGGTAGTTTCTGATATTTGGGCAAACCCCTCAAAGAATGAAAGCCCCAAGCACCCGAACCAGAAATAATTATAAAACACGGAATAGTAATTATTTCGGTTTTGACGAAGCAGGATTCCACAAAACCGGCAGGATATTGGAGGGGCTTTGAGCAGTAAGTAGTTTCAATTGAGTCCCACCCAATGCCACACAAAGCGGGCCACGCGTCTGACGGAAGAGAGAGAAAACTGCTCACATTGGACCGGTAAATGTCATGTTACTTACCCGCCCGGTATGGACAATGACCATAGGATCTGGAGGCTCCAGATCGACGGCAGAGATGCAATTCGATGGATGACCAAATTCAATGGGGTAAAATGGCAGAGTTATATAAGATTTGAAGTCCGATATGGACGATGTGTTGGCAGAGATTTGTGCTTCGTGGGCATTCATAGAACATGGCATAAGGATTTGAATGTATTTGGTTTCATATTTGGCTTTATGACAACTAGCAAGACAAGCTACCACATATCTTGTTCAAATGGCCAAATACAAGGATGACGACCCACCCCCCACTATCTGGTACACTTGAAAATCCATTTGTGGTATATTATATATATATAATATATATATATATATATATATATATATAGATAATTTAAAGAAATATTTATAATGTTGGTGTAGTAATTTTATTTTAACATACACACACACATTTTTTTTGATATTAGAACATGATTTTAAATTATTTTTATTTAGTTCATTTATATTTTCCTCATTTGTAAATAAAAATAAATAGGTTAATGTTCCAATTCCTAGATATATTTGGCACGAGAGAAATCATGTGCTTTAGTTGAGCATTCTATAATTACTAAAAGTGAGGTGGTTTTCCTTAAATAGGAATAATGAACTAGCCTATCTTCATTATGGTAATAGGTGTGTCTAATTTAGAAAAAGGATTCCAAAATTTTAATTTAATTATCAATAATTATTAGGCCTATGGTAGATATTTAACCTCCAGAAAGTATTATAGAATATACTTAGTAGTAGTCATAGATCAAAGGTTGAGATTTATCTCAAAATTAGTTATGCCCTTTCTACCCTTTTAATTAAATTGATTATTTTAGAAAATTTCATATAAACAAGTTCCATATGAAAGGAATTATGATTTTTTCCTCATGGTATACTAAATTTTCAAGAGTATGAAAATAATAGTATATCTTAGGTGCATTTAAATTTATATGGTTTACTGTATATTTATTTTAATTTATATTTAATAAGTATAAGAGGAAATATATGAGGGTTAAAAGGTGCTTACAAAGAGACAATGGTTGAAAAAATTGCAATGGGACAAGCATTAATTGTGAGGTATATGTGAGGGCCTATGACTGAAGTGGATGAAGGGTCTTAGACAAAAAAAGAAGTAGTAATTGAGTAGAGGTAGGGGAGAAGGGTAGATATGTCTACATGATGAGAAAATACAAATATAAATTGGTTACTTAGAGTAGGATAGGGTTGTAAGGGACTCATAGGATGGGATAATACGATTAGGGTTGGAGGCGGATAGGGGTAGAAGCTTAGGTTCAATGGATAATGCACTTGATGAAGTAGGGTAAAAAATGTTTAACCTTAGAGGCAAGGGACATTTGTAGTACCATAAGGTTTTTAATTGCTTTAGGCATAGTGACAAATCGTGGGTTTTTGGGATGCAAGGTCCCAGGGTCTAGGCTCCCATACATGTAGTTGGTTCGCATTGCAATGATAGATGGGACTAGGTGTTACGTAGAGGTGAGGGGGGCCATGTAAAAATGGATTTAGGGTCTAGGAGATGGATGTGAAGGTACAAATATTAGAGGACAAGTTAGGAGGGTAGGATCCAAGGGAAACAAATTTGTTCATGATGATTTTAGGGAACATGTGGAAGATGTGTAGGGGATTTTGGATCCATCTATAAAATATCCAAGGCTAGTGGCATAAGGTCTAATGCATTTTGGGCCAAGGCTTGTGGTTGGATTTAGGTTCATCGATGAGGTGCTACGGAATAAGGCTATATGTCAAGGAAATGTGGGAATTATATTAAGGGAGGCTGAACGATATGGGTAATTGGTACAAAGATTCCTAAATTAGCACCCAGGAAAAAGTGGATACAGAAGAATAAGGCCTTAGGGAATATGGTCTAAGGGGAAAGGTGATGAGGTACTAAGGAGGGGCTATGGATTTGGTGTGATAGTTGTTAGGATATTGACATGACTCGAATGGAAGATGACATTACTAGCTGAGGGGAATATGTTGAAGTAGGTAGAGGTAGGGTCCAAAGAGTGGATGGGTTCACGGATAAAATCTTACTCCAACTAAGTATTACGTTGCCCCCTTTAACCATATCATTTTCTTGATACCCATACATAATGATCAAAAACTTTTGAGGGAACTACCATCTTTCTGTAAATTCAAGTATACCGTCTAGAGGTAGTGTGTGGTGATTTGATGCATTGTTCATGGCTTTAGATTCTTATGCATAGAAGGAGATAATAGATAAGTAACGATAATGGCCCAACCATAAATGGGCTAGGGTCTACGTAGAGGTAAAGACAAAGGGGTAGATGATATAGGGTTTCTATGGGATGGAAGGGAATCATGGATGTGGTGGGGTATGATGGAGAAGGGTGAGAGGGGCAAAGGGGGGGAGGTGAGAGAAAATTTATGGTATATGTATAAGAGGGGGAAATGGTGGTTACGATGGATAACAAGAAGGATTGAAGGGGGAGGGAAGTGTTGGATTAATGGGAAGCTAGGGAGGAGAGGAGGAAAGGGAGGGGAAAAAGTAGAAGGGATGATGTGGTGCACTAAGGGATGGCCCAAATGAGGGGTAGAAGGGAATTGGCGGTTGAAGTGGTAGATCATATGAATAGAGAGGGAAGTTGGATGGATATGCATGGTAAAGGGGAAGGGGTGTCAATATGGGGAATATGTGAAATAATGAGAGGTGGTCTTGGGTGAGGTCGGAGAAGAGCGGGGGATGGGAGAGACTAAGAGAAGTGTGCATGAATGGAGTGGGACAAGAGTTAGAGATGGGTGAGACCAAGAGAAGTGGGCAATGGGAGTTGGGGTGAAAGGGACAAATGTGGAGGAGTGGCATCAATATTTATAATAATAAACCAATGATATTCTCAATAGCTAATGTGTGATTATATGAGAAATCCTTGTTGGCTGATGGAAATAAGTTTCCTTTAGTGCCTAACATTCATGTTACCCCCATTTCCGATGTCCAAGTGCTAAATTCCTTTACAAAGTGCCGAAAAATGCTAGTGCTATCTATAGTGCCAATTAAAAGTAAAAGAATGTCCTTATTAAGCCATTTACAAAAGAGGGAATGAAGATGAGAGTAAAAAGATCATTGTGCTCAAAATAAAATTTCACAAACCATATGTGAAAATTAATTTCTCTCACTAAAACTGATCGAACTTTAAGTAACTTAAACAATAAAAATTTGATTGTTCACAATATTTTATATTAAATTATATAAATTATATATGGGATGTAATATTATTTGAAAAATGAAAATATAATTAGAAATAATATTTAATTTTATTTATAAGATTAACTTTAAATCATATAAATATGACTTTTTAAAAACAATTTTAAGTGTAAAAGATATAAACTTCTTTTATAAATAATTATTTAAACCATTTTAAATTTTATTTCATTTTAAATTTTAAAATAAAATTTAGATGGTTTATAAATTAATAATATTTATTTTAATTATTGTATTAATAAGTAAATTATAGTAAAATTTATTATAACATTGTAAAATTATTATATTTATTAATTAACAGTAAAAAATTTAATTAAAACATTAATAAATAAGTGATAATAAATTTTAAAAATCATAACCAAATTATTATGCTAAATTTTTAATGCAAGTTAATTTTATCAATTATATCATTTTAATATTTAAATATTTTAAAATCATTTTTAAAAAATTAACTAATTTTTTTCATGCAACTATTAAACGGATTGTAAATCAATTATAACTTTCTAACCATTAATTCAACATTTTGAAATCATTTTGAAAATCTTTCATGACAAACAAGTTTTCCGGTTTTGAAATATGGATCTATTTTTATATAAATTTAATTGTTGGGATCATGAAATAAGCTCCATGATTAGCCATATGTTAAACGTAAGGACATTATATAAATCTATAATGATTTTATTAATTTCATTTTTGAGATATTAAATCAATATTTTCAAATCAGATCGTAGACTTTGGTTAGATTTAGTGTTGTGTCAAAATAAGTAGACTATTTTAGATATACAATTATTTGGTGAGAAGAATATCTCAACCACACACCAATCTAGAAAACATTTAAATCTAAACAACCCTTAAGAAATAAAAGCAAATTCAAAAAATCATAAAACAACTAAAAATTATATTTTCCACATATCTATAACTAAAATATAGACCCATTAGAAAATAGATGAAAATTAACCATCACATATACCAAACATTTGGATGTATTCTAAACCATCTAGGTGTATCCAAAAAATTCAAGAACTACACCTTAAGAATTTATTTATAGTTCTATAATTGGACATAGTATAGAGTGAATCCAACTACTATAGATGTAGGGTCTTATAAAATCACGAACTAGAAAATGTTAGAGTAACCTGTATTTGTAATACAAAAACTGAAAGAGTTTATAGATGAATTGTTATGTGTTTGCTTAGAACAGAATAGAAATTGTCTCTACTAAATAGATATATTGACATATCACACTCTCAAAAGATTAAAATAAGCCTTTAGATCCTTTTCAGTAACAATTATGTAATCCCTTATTCATTTAAATCAAGAATTAAAACATTAGTCTATAAAAAATTTAGGCTAATTAACACAATTTTCTTTTTTTAACTATTATATGGTATATACTTCAACTTCAAGCATCATTATCATTCAAGTATGGCCAAAGAAATAACATGAAGGAATAAATAGATGCATTACATGGAATTTTCTTTACTTGAAAAAAAACATGATGGGTGTCAAAGGTACTCAACCACTCGACCTTGTGGTTCACTAGTATTCATGATTTTTACATGCTACCAATTGTTCTCATAATGTGACCTGGGATAATATGTTAAACCACTACCTCAAATAACTTCCTCCCCCTTATGCTTAATCATGTGTCCAATCCATGTTTCCTCCATGCATATAACGTCACATTTCTCCATGTGATAGACATAAGGTGGATATACAGGATGTGCTTGGGGATTTGTTGGAACATATCAGACAATTGTGAATGTGGTCATCCTCAATTCCCTTACTTGGTTTGACGTATCAAGTAACTGTGGATGTGGAAATCCTCAAATAGCTAAAAAAAAAAAAAAACTTCTCTTGCTGCTCTAAAGCTTCTATGTATAGTAGGGTTTCAGATTAGGACTTTAATTCTCTATTTGTCTATTAGAAACCTTGTTACATATTTTCTTGAATATGTAAATCTGTGACCATTATTTGGGAAGAATTTCTATAGTTTTTCTTTTCCTTCCTTTCCTTACAATTTTATACTTGTGTCTTAGTTTATTTATGCTTTTCTTTCTACTTTCAAAACTTTGTAGTCTCATCTTCCCACAAAATATGCCTGGATTGTATAAAATTGAAAGAATGTTTTACAATTTCCTAATCCGGCTTAAGAATTTATGGGTTCATTATCCATAGTCAATAATTTGATGATGAGTTACTAAGATTTTGTAACTCTCTCATGCTGGATTTAATGGTATTTGATGGGAGATTTTTTCTCTCCCAATTAACCTATTTGACAAGCCTTCAAGATTTACATTTGTAATATTCAACATTTTATAGTTCTTTTAACTATTTCGTTTACAAATAAGGGTTCAATTGACTTGTTGTAGGTACAACTTGAACCCTAATCTAACTATTTCCAATAACAAATTTTTCATAAAATATCAAAGTAATTTTCTTGCATACAACTCCAGGTATGAACAATTTCTAATTTCTTCTGAGTTTTGATGAGGTTTTATAGTAACACAATGCTAAAACCACTAGATATCATTTTCTATTGAGATAATAAGTTGTTTATTTAGAGTTTTTGACTCTTTCTTCAATTTATCTATGAGTGTGCTCTCATTGGATCTACCATGAACATATTTTGTTTAGATGACTAAATTGTACTTTGTACAAATTTTCCCATTAGGTTTATTTAGACAAGAATTTGAATTTGAATTGATTACAATTCTTTGGTATTTGAGAAACAAAATAATGTTTGTAAGAATTCATGTTTATATCATTTTCTTCTCAGATGATAAGTTGTTATAGAGTTTGTCGCTCAATTGATCTCTGGGTCTGCTCTCACTAGCTCTACTAGGAACAAAATTTGTTTAGATGTCTAAATTGTACTTTGTACAAATTTTTCCATTAGGGTTATTTAGACAGGAATTTGAATTTTAGTTCCTTACATTGATTTGGTCTTTTAGAAACAAACTAATGTTTGTAATAATTAATGTTTATCACATAATTTATATCATTACAGGAAAAAACTACTCATGTGTTTGTACTTTATTATTCCTTGTCACCATTATGTTCTATTCACATTCCTTATTCCTTGTCACCATTATTTATTTATTTATTCTTTTTCTGAGACTATTTGCATGATCTTTTACCACTATAAAGATAGTCCCTACCTCTTTAGACCCAAGACCCTTTGTCCTTTAACAAGTCCAAAGCCAAATCTACCTAAGCAAATTTTTCGTGTAAATATTATATGCATTTATGGCTATAGGGTTTCATATAACTTTGTAGCTCTCATATGTACTCTTGCCTATGGTTTTAAGTTGAGAGTAATACCTTGTTATGTCTTCAAGAAATATTACATTGTTTATGTATATTTTTGTAAATTATAAAGTAGTTGTTGCTCTGTGGATTAGTATAAAATGGGAATTTTCTCTCTCATAAATACTTTTATATGAAACACATAGGAATTAATAGAATTCTCTATTGCGATGAATTATATACATTCTATTCTAAATGTTGTACTACTTCATCTTGTTCATCAACTAATTTTATGTATAACTTTCATAGGTATAAATGCATAAATATTAAACGCACTACCATGCATGTTTCCAAAATAAGTTAAAATGTGCAAGTATTCTCTTTCAAATAGAAATGAAATAGTACACAATTATCTAATTTGCTTTTATTCAAGCGTCAACATCATTTGAAAAATGTATAAGGAATTTTACTAGGTTATTCATACATACTAAACAATATTACTTGAATCCTTTTTGTATTCCTTAGTACTTGTGCATATACAACCTGACTTTTTGTTCCTGTTCACCCAATATTTTTTTTCTACGACACAAGAACATAAGGAACCTATTGGACTTAATTCTCATAACTAAGTATTCTTTCCACATAGTACATGCATTTTACAAAAACATATAAACCACATTTCGCACATGTTGTACAGAAATTATAGAATAACATATTTGTGCATTAGTGATACTTGGAAAATTTTATGTAACTAGAATTCTCCTCCCATCCAAATGAGTTTTTGTAGCTTCTCCCATCCAACTCCTCTTGTACCTTTAGTGGTTATGGTGTAGGTAATTTTTCTTTTTCTCTTTTTTATTCTTTCCCCAATCTCCTTCGTTAAAACATTTTTTCTCACCGTCCCATACACACATGGAAATTCCTTTCCTATTTTGTGTCTTATCATTAATTCTTAGGCCTTTTCATTAATTCATCATGCCTTTCTCTCCCGCATGATGTTTTTTTATTTTATTTTTTTGTATCTTATCAAGAACATGGATGTTTTTGTATTTTTTTGTATTTTATACAAATATTGTTATATACATATGACTGTATTGATTCGCCAGGATCTATCATGCATGTAAGCATGATGAAAATAATATCACAGGAATGTACATAACCACAGTTCACATAACAATCATTAACCATCATAGCTATTTGTAAACTGTAAAAACCTATACGACAATATTCTCTTACCCCAAGGTCCAATGTTGGAACCTCGCTCTAACAGTCTTCTTCTCCTACTCTATCTCAACCAACATACCAACATCATGATGACACAAAATACATGCAATGACCTCATGAACAACAACCTTAACCATGACAACACATGCATAACAACATCCATCTAACCTATTTAGTCCAAGTGTTTGAACCATGCTTTGATACCAATTTGTAACCACCCCTCCCACATTTACTCAATTTCACCGGCCTGCTAGGGTAAACATGAGATAGAGATCTACTATGGCATGGCCCAACCTCCTAGATTCAATGAAGTAGGTGGGGCCGACAACTAGAACTTACCACCCATAAACTAACATCCTACATGGCTTATAGGACACTCAATGGCCAAAGAACCATCCCAGGTCACCAAAACCTAAGCTAAAATTATTTTTTAGTGACCGAGGCCCACAACCACATTCATGACAAGGACTCCATGCAGTTACAGGCTTGAAATGACATCCATAAGCCTATAAAGGTGTGGTTATAGACTAAAATTTCTAGTTCAGACGATGCGGCCTTAAATTTTGAGTCACCATATCAGGCTAGCCTCTAAATCATTACCGAGATCTCAATGAGACTTTACAAAATTATAAATAACATAAGGAAAGATGCATTCATTCACACCTTGATCAAGGACTTGACCTAATCAGGCCTAAGCATGACATTCATTTCATCAAACATATGATGAACAAGTAATCTACATGTCATCAATGCATATATGAACACAGGAGTCTAGAACTTATCTAAGAATCATTAAGAAGTTTTTATTCCCTCTCCACATAGTTGAAATAAAATTTTTTATTGCATCCATTCATCAACCATTCAATATATTATCAAAACATGTTAAGATCCATAGGTATAATACATAATATGAACAACATATAACCATAAAATAAGTATCATATAGACCATGGAAACTCAGCCATAATATCGCCAACATAATCTCTACAAATATATGTGAATCACAATAAGAGAATAACTCCTATTAACATATGAAAATACCAACCAATTTGGGTACTTCCACATACCACCTAACCATAGATTGGGGTGAAACCAAATATTTATTTTAGCCAATCGCCCCCCTGCCATATTCCAAACATGAATGAGGGATCACATGCAATAAACCAACACAAAATGAACTAGGGCTTCCATAGGAAAAACCACCTCAACCCTCTACCACAGTGAGTCTACCTCCATGCTCGGACATCACTAACCATAACTATATTGGTCTCTACCCAAGTTGTCTAAGGCTCTAGAGTGTTTGTTCCAAACATGGCTCTGAGAACTAATAACTCAACCCACAACCTTCCAGTACTCTAGATCTTTTGTCTAGCCTATCTCCAAGGACTAATAACTCAAACCACCAAGGGCTCTAGAGTGTCTTTCCCAACCTAGGCTATAGGACTAGTAACTCAACCCAAGTTGTTCCAGGGCTTCCAGAGCATTTTTCCCAACCAAAAAATCCAGGAACTAGTAACTCAATTGATAGCCATAGGGAAAATGAGCACCAATAATGAAACAATAGGTCAAAAAAACCTACAACACCATGGCTATCTAGGAAATGGAAAGGCAAGGCTGAAAACATTGTCAAGCCAATCATATATCAATGCCAATGACATCACATAACCAAGAAACCACATGCAAGTAACATGCATGCCAAAAGTAAGAAGGAAGCCATGTATGCACCTCGATACCTACAAATCAATCCAACTATAGTTTTTGATCAATCTAATCCCTTACAATTTTCTGCTTTCTTGTTCCTCCTTTCTCCAACAGAAGTGGAACTAGAATGCTCTATGAATGGTCTAAGTGTGCAAGAGTATGAGAGAATGAGTGAATAATAGAGAGTTCCAAAATTGAAGTAATAAAAATCTAACCAGTAAAGGCTATGAACTAATCCTCAAAAGCCTTTTTATCATTGAGACCTCTAATTTCTTCATTTTACTTCATTTTCCCTCTATTTTCCCTTGCATGCAAATTTATGACTCTTCACTTTTGTTTTCTCCTATTTTCTTTTATTTCCATAATTAAATGCCAATTATTGCCTCTTTTCCTTTGCCAATTTCCATAGCCATTAATAAATTGAAAGTGATGCCTACTATAGTGTTTTCCCAATATTCAGCTTGGAATAAGTGTCCCATGACCTTGGTATTATATTTTCTTACAGGGAAACTTAACTTGAAGTTTTTATAGGTATTGGAAGCACAACGAGTCTCGTTAGACCATAGTGGTCTTGGATTTGAGGTTGAGTTCAACACAATAGATAAATTAAAAAGTAGAAAGGAAATTATCTTTGTTCCAGAAGATAAAGAACGACCTGCACATCAAAAAAAGGGAGACATGCAACCCAAATATTAAATCCATAAAAATCAGCAACAACAAACGAATAACATTGGCTAAGAAAATTGAACTACCCAGAATTTAGTCCAGTGTAGAAGAGAAATGTCTAGGTAAAATAATATTGTTTAAGGATATTGTTTCTCATGCACCAACGATGGCCACAAAGAAGAAAATTGCAGAGACAATCTATGATACAGGCAGCTCAGATCTAAGAAAAGACTTCAAGAAAGGAGAAGCAGACCTAGGTGTAATAATTATTTTTCTCCCCTGAATTATCAGGTGCAATTTTCTAAATGTCAAAATTTGGGGCATATAGCAGTCAATTGTAGACTTAAATAAAAAATGAAAAATCATGTAGTTAAGAAAAATGAACAAAAGCCCAATGTGTAGAAAGAAAAGGGGAAATTAGAGAAAAGTGATATTGCTTTGTATTCCCCGAATGGTGGGATACGTTGATATGTGGATAATGGATGTTCTAGGAATATGTTAGGAGAAAGAAGAAAGTTTTTGGAAAGGCAACTATTGGAAAATGTAATGTAACTTTTGGCAACAATGCTCCTAGAAAAATAATTACAAAAGGAGTGGTTAGTCTCTCAAATGTGAAAGGTAAAGCCAATTTTTTTGATATGTTGATGGGTTCAAGCATAACCCGCTAAGTGTATCTTAGATGTATGATAAAGTTTATAATGTGATTTTTAGAGCCAAATAATGTAAAATTAAGTCCACAGGTACAAGTGAGATAGTTTTTGAGGTTGTGAGAAAAATCAATAATGTTTCTATGCCCAAAGAGAAGATGGGAAGGTGTTCCTTATCGAAGATAGATGAGATTTGAGTATTGCACAAAAGGCTTGGACATTTGAATTTTGATAAAATAGTCAAGCTAAGCAAGAAGAATGTTGTCAACTATTTTCCTAGGCTTTCAAAACCAAATAATACAATCTATAAATCTTGCCAACTACGAAAGCAAGCTAGAGTTCCATTCAAGGGAAAGGATAAATTATCGTCAAAACCATTGTAGTTGGTACAAATGGATTTGTGCATACCATCCAAAACACAATAACCCATAGGTAAATTATACTTTGTGTTAGTAACTGATGATTTCACTAGAATGATGTGGGTTTCTTTCCTTAGAGAGAAATATTAAGCTTTTGATAAATTGTAAGAGTTCAAAGCCTTGGCTAAGAACAAAACTGATAGAAAAATCAAAGGCATAAGGTATGACAATTGAGATGAGTTCACTTCAAAATAATTTTATGAATTCTATAAAACTAATGGCATCAAAAGGAAATTTACAATAGTTGACACTCCCTAGGAAAATGGTGTAGCATGAAGAGAAAATAGATAACTAGTACAGTTAGCTAGAGCAATGATGACCGAAAGGAATGTTCAACAAAGGTTTTGGGCATAAGATATTCATACAATAGTAGTTATCCAAAAAAAAAATGTTTTTAGAATAGATAGTGACAAAAATCCCTATGAGTTGTGGTATGGTATACTTACAATAGTCAAACACTTTAGAGTTTTTAGTAGTAGATGCTACATCAAGAGAAATGACAAAAAAATTGGCTACGTTGATGCTAGAGTAGATGAAGGCATTTTTCTGGGATACTCAAACAATATAAAATGATACATATGCTAAAATAAAATCACCAACATGATCATCGACTGTATCAATGTAAAGGTGGATGAGCATGTTGGTCAAGAAGAGAAACAGCTTGCAAAAACTAGTGTTGATGAACTAGTGAGCATTAATGAGGAGCATCATGAGGTAACTACAGAAGAAAGCAATGAAGAACTCTCTAGTCCTCAAGGTAAATATCCTCCAAGATATGTACAAAAACACCACTCAGTTGATCAAACTTTTTGTGACTTAAATTCTAGAGTTCATATAGGAAGGAAGCTATGATATTCCCTTATGCAGGGACATGTTGCACCCCTATACATGGAAGAACCAAAATATGTTGTTCAAGCTAGTCAAGATCAATATTGGTAAAATGATATGAATGAATAATAGGATCAAATAGAGAAAAATCATACTTGGGAACTTGTTCCAATGCCTACTAACAAGAATTCCATTGGCACAAAGTGGGCTTCTAGGAATAAACTAAATGATCATGGAGAAGTGGTAAGAAATGAGGCAAGGTTGGTATGCAAAGACTATGCTCAAATATAAGTTTTTATTTTGATGAAAAATTTCCTCTTGTTGTTAGATTAGAAGCAATAAGAATTCTTTTTGCATTTTCTTTCTTTAATAAATTCAAAATATTTCAAGTGGATGTCAAATATACTTTTCTTAATGGAGAGCTACAGGAGGAAGTCTACATGGAGCCATCATAAGATTTTCAACGGGTTGGGAAACTAGATTAGGTTTGCAGACTTCATAAGGCTTTGTATGGTCTCAAGCAAGCCCCTTAGTATTCCAAGCTAGATAGCTACCTTCTCAAGTGTGGAGTCGAAAGAGGTACAACTGACAACAACTTATGTGTCAAAGAAAAAGATAGAAAACTCATTTTGGTGGTTTTATAACTTCATGATATCATATTTATAAGTAATTCAAATTTGTTGACCAATGAATTTGTAGTTGATATGAAGGCCGATTTGGATATGCCAATGCTTGGAGAGCTTTCCTATTTCCTTGGATTGAATAATGTGAAAAAACCCAAAGCAAATTTTATCTTTCAAATCAAGTATCTCAAAGAAGTGTTGGAGAAACTTGACATGGAATAATGATCTTTAGTGAGCACTCCAATAGTGACAAATTGTAAACTTAGCAAGATGGATGAATCTATAGCAATGAACAAGAATTTATATAAATCCATTATTGGCAGTCTCTTATATTTGACAATGTCAAGACAAGACATCATGCAAGTCGTTTATATGGTTGGAAGATTTCAAGAATCTCCTAGGCAATGCCATTATTAGCAATCAATAGGATTCTTATTTATCTCAGAGCAATAGAGGATTATTGTCTATGGTATCGTAAAGGTAAAAAAAAATATTCATTGTTTATATTGATGTTGATTGGGTAGGCAATGTAGATGATTGGAAAAACATAAGTGGTGATGCTTTCTTTCTTGGAGAATGTCTAGTCTCATGGTTGAGGAAGAAGTAGGCTCCCATTTCCTTATCTATAGTTAAAGAAGAATATATTGGAACACCTTCCTGTTCTGCTCAACTATTGTGGATGAAGCAAAACATGCAATATGTACAAGTATTCTATGATCAATCTATACCTATCATCTGTGACAACACAAGTGTAATCAGCATGTCCAAGAATCTAGTTTTTTACTCCAAGAAAAAGTGTATTCCAATAAGCATCACTTCTTGAGAGATAAAGTTGAAAAAAAAGTTGTGCAGTTGGAGTATTTTCCTGCAAGAGAATAAGTCACATATACATTTACAAAGCCACTCTATAGAGAACAATTTGAGTATTTGAGGATAATATTAGACATTTTTCCTCTCACCTCCCCACACTAGCTCTTCCTTCAAGATGAAGAAAGGAAATTATTTTATTTTCATCATATAAAGGTAAAGATTCTAGGTCCACATGATGAACATGATAGATAATCATTGTTTCCAATAGGAGCATGGTGACAGGGGGAGGATGTTGGTGTCTTTTCCATTCATTTCAAAGGGGGAGTTATAATGGTGATCAAACAAGCAAATAACGAGAGATATAATAATGTTTAGATAATTAAGGGTCAATGTTCAAGGTGTTAGTAATATAACTACAACTTAAGGAGCATCATGAGAAGTAATAGAAGAAGTGGAAAAGAATAAGAGTAGTACATCTTAAGGGGAGCAACACTCAAAAGAGACAATCATATCTCCTCAATAATGTTTTGTTTCATCTTGGTGTTTCCATCAATGGAAAAGGGGAGGGAAGTTGGAAATATGTTTCCATTGATGTCAACGGGATAGTCAATGATGGAAACATGGTTTTCATTAAGCATGGAAATATTTTTTCAACAAGTGGGAGCAGGTGGCACAGGTGTCAAACTGGTGTCTTAGAGGAACATGTTCTATGCATAAGAAGAAGGGTCAAGGAGAAAAGAATATCAGGGTGGTTGAAGCCATTTTTTAGGTAGAATATAATATAAAAGACTACACTAGAGCCAGTTAACTAGAAACTGCTCTGAAAGAGATTTCCAATGGAATAAAGAATTATGCAAAGTGCATTCCAGATCAAAATATAGAGGCAGTCAAAGTTAGGCCTACAAAAGTAAACGATGAAAAGAATCGAAGAACCCCTAAACCCTGGGACCCTGGAATCCCCTAAAAACATTGAGCTAGGGTAGCAGAAGTAGGCCCGAAACCCCAGAGGCCTAAAAACCTAGAACCTCATAAAGAATATTAGAGTGGTGCAATATGGTTGGAAGCTCGTAGGCCCAAAAGACTTGGAAGCCTGGAATCTCATAACATTTTAAGAATTGGAATTTCCAAAAAGTGTTGGGCACCAGGGAACCCCGGTTCTACTCTCATGAGAGAGCATATATATGAAAACATGCAAGGAAAGCAAGGTGGGCCATGTCCAGAAGCCTGTGAGATTATAACCTCTTTGGAATTAGAATTTCCAAAAGCGTCATGAAGAGGGACTTAAGTGGTTGATCATTTCGCTAAGAAATAAGACTAAGGGAATGTAGTAATTATAAGGCGAAATAGGCCCTTCATAGGCCTTTAAATAGGCTTATAACCTAATGGATTAGTCGATGATCACATGTATCATTCCCACCATGAAAATCAAGAGTTTCTAGAGCAAAAGTGGCTAAAGGCCAAATTTGTCAATTTTGGCAGCAATTTCTTTTAGAAATTAAAAATGGTCATGAAGGCATTTGGGCACATAGAAAAGTTCTTAGGCATGATGCATGAGTCGGTAGCTATTTTGGCACTAGTGATTGTTATCGAAGCCTTTGGGCTTTGGTATGAAAAATTAGACAACTATTTTTGGAATAAGTGGTGATGCAACACACACATGGATAATTAAGTTGGAGGCTTTAGTTCAACAACACATGAAGTTTGGAAAGTAAGCCAAACATAATAGAAGTTGGCAGGTCAATTTGGAAATTCTAGTAAAGCTAGAGCTTCACCAGACTGTATATCAGATTGTACTCAAATATATCTTTTTCACATTAATACAATATTATATGTTCTATCTATTTTAGTGAGCAAGCTCTTCTAAATTGAAGGAGTTGTGAGTAAGGGAGGGCCCCCTTTCTCACAACTCTCATAATTTAGTGTTTATGAATTTTATTTTTGTTATGTAATAATAATTTACTCCTACAACTAATGCACTCTTTCTGATATATCAACAACAATTGATTAAATGAACTAGTTTCCTATTAATGTGTCGAATTCATTTATTGAAGATTTGATTCATAATGTTGAGTGAATTTTTGAGTTTGTTGTAAGTAGATTTCTATATCTTTTCCTAATCATCACCAAGAATCTTAAGAGTTGCAGAGGGATGTTTGATCCACTCTATAGCCTTTCTTGCTAAGTGATTGATGCAAGAAAGAGTCATTAGTTTTGTATGATTGACTAGCTAGATTAATCAGAACTCGCAATGTTAAGCCCACATATATTTTGCACAACATCTCACAAGATTACCTGACCTAGATTGATGATTTATGTTAATGAAATTATAAGGCTATAATTTGACAGAAAATTATGGCACCATTGTTGGGGAGTTGCTAAAGGGATAATACTGAAGTGTTGTTTTTTTGTATTACATGCATTGTTTGGAATTTTCAGGACTGGGGGAGTTGGTAAAATGAAGGGAAAAGCCTACGCACCGGAGGAGGTCAAGAATTTGCAAAATTCATGTCTTGATTTTTTGGTAAGTAATTTATTCTTAATTTGTTTACATAGTAGATGATTGGGTCAAACATATACAAACGCCTTTTGTGGTGGTGTGAGAACTACTTCATTTACTAATACACTAGAAAGGAAAAAGTAGTCTGCAAGATATAAGGCAACAAGAGAAGAAGAGTCTAGATAGGAGGTTTGTGCTCCTAAAAATAGCCCATAACATAATCCTGCTTCTACAGTAGTAACTTATGCAAGAAAATATTATGTTGCTACCCATTTTGAATCTCTTGTCACAATGAAAACAACATCTTTTCTCAGTGATCAGCCTAAAAAGGAATTCCTTGGCAATCCTATTCAAGAACCAGAATTTCAAACCATTGATTTTGTATAATCTATAGTTTAAAAAGGCCCCATTTCCTTTTGGTTCATAATGGCTCATGAAAAAGAGACTGGTCACACAAATGGATACGATGAGAAGGAAGAAGAACTAGTTATATTCAAATTCCCTATCAGGGAGGAAGGTGGATCTACTCAGATGAAGAATATCCTCCTTCATCATTGCTTAAATTTGATGGGGTTCCCAGTGAAGATCATGATAGCTTTGAATTCAAGTTCGATGTATTATGCAAGAGCTATGACTTTTCTTCCAATGCTTAGAACCTGAAGTTGTTTCCTACAACATTAAAGGATACAGATCTCAGGTGGTTTATGGGGTTGGCTTCAAACTCCATTACAACTTGGGAGGAAATGAAATAGGTATTCTTAAGGAAATATGAAGATTATTGCAAGATTAGGGACCTAAGAGAAGAAGATATTTTTGACATGACTCAAAAGGAGGGGGAGATCCTTGAGGACTTGGTGGAGAGATTTCAGTATAACTTGCAGAAATTGAAAATGAATCAACTGAGCAAGTATACTAAAAGAAAAATTCTCCTCAAAGCAGTTAGACCAAAATCTTTGGAGATTTTGAGCTTAATTGGAGGAGGTGACATATTGAAGTCGGGCTATGACGAGGTATGTGCAATGTCACATAGTTCAGGTTCGAATTCGAATTCGATTACAATTAAATTTGATTCAAGTTTGAATTTTTCGATGAGGTTCAAATTAGGTTCATTCATGTGTGAGTGTGTTGCACATATAATATATATATTATATTACATAATCTTTTAAATAATTTATAATTAATATAAATTTCACAACTTTCCTAAATATAAGATATATTAATTTATAATATTTAAAATGTCAATTACCCTAATTTCGTTAATGTAATATAATTTAAAATATATTAAAAATAATTCTTGTAAAAATATATAATTTTTAAATTATGTTAACTTATCTTTGCACATAGTAATTTTATAATTACGATATGGTAATATTTGAACTATTCATAGGATTATTACTTATAAATTATAAATTTAACACTGCGTATAATTTTATCCCTGTAACCTCATTTTAACATTTCAACTAAGTCTACCAAATCAGGACTTTGAAGAAAAGGTAGTAACTAATTTTCAGGGCATTTTAATTGTGAAGAATTGTGATTTCAAAAATTTAAATTCTTAAAAAATTAGATAAAATATAAACTAGAAAAAATTTCAAAACCTCTCAAGGACTTAGACTATGAACGATTGTGATTTCAACAGCCTAAATTCTGTACAACTTAAATAAAAAATAAACCAAAAGACTTTCTAAAAATCACACTTCAAAACTATTAGATTTTCCTATCAATTTTGACGAAGTGTAGTGCTTTTGTATAAATGGTGGGCGGTGATGGAAAAAAGACTGGAGGTTTCCCTCATGCATGACGTAATGCCCACTTTACTTTCCGTTTATCTTTTTATAATTTTAATGGGATTTCCAGTGTGTAGGGGCCTAATCGAACTCCGTGAAGCGGTTAGCTTATGGTGTTTGGTCAGGAATCTTGGCAGAGTGAGGCATATTTATAGATAGGGGTCAGGGAGTACCGTAGTATATGATGATCATACACATCCTTCTCTAACCTAAACGAATGTTAAGATTTCTTTTGAAATTCCCCGAATTTTGGACCTCAACTTTTAGGTTCGATGAATCGTGTGACACTGGGTATGTGAAATATATTGGTGATATTCAAGAAGAAATTCTAAAGTTGGAGGAGCAACAAGAGATACATCTTCCAAGATTGTCAAGTCAGTTGCTGAAGATGGAGTAACCATAGCTGAAATGGATAATTTATTTGAAAATTTTAAAACTTATATTCTTAGTGCATTTTCTTCTCAATTGGGTGTTTTGTAGGTTAAGAAGAAATAGGAAAAATAGGAGGAACTGGAGAAATCCCTGGCCGTGTTCTATTCGAAATGCGGGAAGAAGGATGCCTTGAGGGAATGTCATGTAGATAGTATAGAGGTATAGTGAATCTATAAAGCATAGCTTCCACTCATCAATGTCCTTCACTTCCTAAGATTAAAGCAACATATCTAGTAGATCAAGGAGTTGTCAATGCACTCTATGTAATGGCACCTCAAAAACCATGAAAACCACATGATGCAGGTATGGCTCAGTCGCATTATCAAGTTCCTTATACTCAAAATCAGATGTGGAATATTCCAATGCCCTGGAAGTCTTGGCGTCCATAAAAGCCTTGGCAGCAGAACTTTTCTTACCCTACCACTGGAAATTTTCCTTCTCAAAACTTTTATTCACTGCAAACCACACAACAACAAATGATTCAACCTCAACAACAACAACTTCAATTTCCTACCCCACCAAATCAACCTCATCCTATGCAACTTCCTACCCAGTGAGCGTCTAACCCCAAGAATAAAACCATCCAATCCACTCACATCATTGGATTGGTCACTTATGCCACTCATCCTACCTAATCAATTACACCACAGTCGTTGCACGAAATTTTTGTTCATATGTTACAGGAATTTCCTGTGTAATTGCTGGAAATCCAGCTTAGGTCCGAAAAAGTCGTGACTCAGCCATTAAGTGTTGGAAATAATACTGAGAGGGGGGTGATTCAGTATTATTCAGGTCAATAAGTTTTTTCTTTTCATACTCAATTCATATACACTACTTCCATGTGGGTAACCCGCGTGTACACGCAACTGTGCTTAAGGAAACAAGCATATATCCAACAAACTAATGATTCAGTTAATTCATCATATGTTGGTCTTTAATATATGCATCAATACTTTATTAAACATTAAACAGTAATCTTATGCAGTTAATAACAGAATGAACCATCACACATAAGCAACACACATGAACACCAAGATTTAAGGTGGAAACCCAATGTGGGTGAAAACCACCTGCTGCTGTCATTTCTATCTTCTTTTAATAATAAGTAAATCGATTTACAACATTGTACTGGTGTAGGCTTATACCAGTACGCAAGCTTCTACTTACAGAAGGCTACAACATTCTCTCGTTCTCCAGCTTCTACTGGAAGGGAGCTACAACCCCCTAGCTCTTATACTCGCTGATATGTTTACTAGTACGTAGGTGTTGGCCTATAGAAGGCTACAACCTTCTCCCTTTTTCAAGGGACCACATCTCTTAAATTTTCATACTGGATAGTCTTGGAACACAACATCACACTTTTCAGGCCACGTTTCATCCAATTTTCATATTGGACCCATCAACAACATTGAAGCTCAAATCAATCACCACTGCAATACAACCATCAACTATATCTACATCATTCAATCACTGAAACTCAAACATCACTTTTTGAATCAATAAAACGTAATCAATCACTGGCCCAACTGAATCGTCCGTTCTTTTAATCAACTTCAATCAATCAACTGCAATAGATAGATCATTGTAACCAATACATAGGTCTGAAGTCATATCACTACATTATCATTTAGAATCAGTTGTACCTTAAAACCATGCTTCTGAGTGTATACGCTATCTGGCAGAAGCCAACCTATGTGTATACACAGCTTCCCTAAAGCAAACCAGTGTATATATCTGCAAACACTTTGCTGCAATTCCAGACTTCAGACATAATCACACATAGAGGATAAAACATGTGTTGGTGATCATATCTAGCCCATCCATTATCATATCACATAATGATAAGTCATTATGATCCTGATCCATCATTATATTCCATCCATCAAAACTGAAGCTAATCATAATCAACCAATCTGAATGTGTAGAATACTGTCACCAGAAAACAGTCACATGAACACAATGCAAAACCCTGAACACTACAACAGCAAAAAAAACCTTATAGATCATACTTTAGAAGATATACGCTACATACATAAGCAAAAACAACATGTATACGGCCTTTTACCAAGGGGAACCAGCGTACAGATCCGAAAATTCCATTTTGTGGTGTATACGCTACTTCTGTATGTTGAACCAGTGTGTATACGTTGTTTTTCCAAAGCCAACCTACTTACATATCTGGAAAAGTTGACTTAAAGAATCACAACTATTTTAGACTTCATCCACACCCAGATCATCACATTTACATAATAAAAACATGCGTTAGTATTCAGATCTATAATGTTCAAGATCAAACCACATAATGCTAATACCTCTAAGCCTTCATGATCTCGGTTCATCAACATTCATCAGCCATATAGGTGCATCGTTAGTTTGGATCAAAAACCCATAACCTGCATACTTGATCTCACCCTTCATTAGATATTTAATACTTGCTTGACCTGGCCTAATTATCTTCAACTCCTTATATAGTTTTAGGCCTTTCTCAATACCATGGACCAAAACCACTTAGGACCAATACCTTGGACGAAATACCTCGGATCAATACCACAAACCAAATGCCTTGGGTCAAATACCTTGGACCAAAGAAATACCTTGGACCCAAAAACTTGTTTTCCCAAGATATAGGCACTTTTCCTTCTGTGAATTGGATGTGTACGTATATGCTCCTTTTGTTCAATGAACCTACGTGTATACGTGGATTGGTCAAGGTGGACCTGCATATACCTTTCTTTCTTCATTCTATATATCTTGAACTATAATTCTTTGTTGTTAACCTGCAGTACTTTGATCTTTCGTCTGATTGAGTTTCCGTCAAGGACAACACCTATATCATAATGCCAACAATCACCCCTTTTGGACTTGATGGCAACAATTATTTGTTGTTAACTTGTTGCACTGTGAATTGTCATCTTAGTGAGTTGCCATTGTACATTACTTCTGAATTGATTCCTTTGAACTGCCCTGCATCACATCTATTAACACAACTACCATCTGTTTTGTCACATCTGATACCTCTTCTGTAGATTCATCTAGTTACCATATATAAGTGAATTGTTTAGCTACAGGTGGGTTTCCATCAATTACAACACATGCATTGTAATGCCAAAAATCTCCCCCTTTGGACTTGATGGCAACAACAACAACACCAAGTCACTCTCCCCCTTTGACATCAAGGGCAAAGGGTCATGCTCCCCCTGAGTGCATGCTGAATTCTCTGATTGAACTCCCTCTTTGTTCATGTTGAGATGTGCTGTATCATCCATGCCCCCCTGAGCACATATAGAGTCTACAAATACTTTCGAGAAAAATAGCATGACTCTATAACTCAAATATGTGAGATTGACCTTTCTATCACCAATGAATCATACATGCATCAATATCCCAACCAAGTGGAGATATACCAAATTTTACTAATCCTCCCAACCATGTGGGGATAGACAAATTGTTTATACATGACTGAAATATTACATCATCCTTCCCATGCATAGTGAGGGTACCAATTACATCATATGACCGAAAGGGACTCATCAAAAGACTACAATAGACAGAGACAAATTAATACATCATTGGTCTTGATATGACCTTTGCATAGAATGATATACATGACAGAGACCAAATATCTAAACAAGACCATGACAGTCATCAACAACTATCATACACCATATGAACTTTATGCATCTTTGAAGGCGTGATGACAGTAGCATAAAGGAAATGAGTGGCTCATCATCAAGTAATGAAGTTGTGTACTCAAGCCTTGTATTTCTCTTTGTCCTTATGAATATCATCATGTAAGCAACATATATGTACTATATGCATCATCAAAGAGTCATCCACAATCATCCATAAATCTGATCTGAATACCAACTATGTTACTCCAAGAATCATCTGAGATTTTATCATGGGCACCTCATAACTGTAACATAGTAGGATGTATCATTAGCCATATAGGCATAATCATCATTGATTAGGTATCAAATACTTCTGAACATAATGCCAACAGTGCTTTATTAGAAGCATAGCATGTTCTCCTTCTGAACATGTTCCACCTATTCACTGTCAGATCTGATCATTGCATATATTAGTAAGAAGTATCAAGGCATCATCATCAATCATATATACATCAAGTTATCAACAACTTGTGAGGATCAAAAGAATTTCTACATAACATCCACATAATGTAGTCATCTATCATCACGACAGAAAAGATAACTGATAATTGACTGAATCATATCAAATCCGTTTTTCTAAGTCTGTCCCACTACATTTTCTCAAACCATATATACACAATTGTGCACCTTTGAACTCGTGTATATATTCAACTTGTCTTCATGAAACTTACGTATGAGATTTATAACATTGAAGTTTCACACTTTCAACTCCCCCTAAATCTGTTATGTTTATACACTGTGCCATGCCACATTTTTCGGACTCTACTTCCTTCTTCTTCCATATCTTCAAGTGTGATGATATTTTCTCCTTTTGGTATGGTGCCCAAAATTTTGTCCTCCATTCCTTTGCTATATGTCCAAAATTGTTACATGCATAACATCTTACATGTTTCATATTTCTTCTATAGCAGTCAATGGCTTTGTGACCAAACATATTGCAACAAAAACAATATCCCTTAAAGTACCTCGAAGCTAATGCTTTTTCTATGTGATGGTCTTAAACCATTCTACTTCCACATCTTGCGCAACATGTCCAACATTATGACATATAAAACATTCAGCATTATTCATTTGAGGAAATAATCTGCTATCACTTCCATAGATAGGAGTAAAAGATTTTATTGAAGAATTTCTTTCCTTGGTTGTTGATGGGATTGACGTCTCATTTCCTTGTTGAGCTTTCCAGGTTTCACATTAGAGTTCCTTACATTAGCTTGTTTGCTAGATTCACCTTCAACAGATTCATGGAAACCAAGACAAGATTTGATGGCAGAAGACCTTTGACTACTAAGAATATCATCCAAAATATTAGTACTATCTTGAAATCGTAAAAGCTTATCCTTTTCTTCTAATTTACCTTTTAGTATATTTACCTTAACCTGATATTTCTCTTCCTTTTCAAGATACTACTTCTTCATGATTTCTTCAGCTTTTCTTCCTTCTTCCACTTTTTTCCTTAATTCGAGAACTTCGTTTTCTTATTCTTCAAGAGCTTGGAGTAATTCTTCATTCTTCTTATTTGATTTTTCGAGATCTTCTTTTAGAGAGGGGATCTTAGCTTCAACAGTTTCATAGTAACTGGATCTATATTCGAGTTTCTTGATTTTTGTGCTCCTTTTATTTACTTCATTTCTTAATGATCTTAATTCATCCTAGAACTTTTGACATTGATCTTCCTTTTCCTTGTTTCCTTCCTCTAGTTGAGCTTTTAGATTGTAAGCTTCATATTTGAAGGAACATTCACTTTTTTCCAATAGATCTTGTTGATCTCTAATTATGTTTGTATGCCTTTAAATTATACCTCTATTTGATATCTCTCTTTCTGACCCATAAGAGCAAATTAAATTGTTTCTCTATCACTTTCATCATCTTCAAATGGATGGAGAAATGTATCACCGGAGGATAACAAATTCATACTTGATAGTTCTTTTTCTTGTTCATCTTCATTCTAAGGTGAATTTGAATTTGAAGAGTTGCTTCCACATAATCCCCAATTGATTCTCCGACTATCATAGTTCCTTTGAGATGGCTTCTTCTTATCAAGTGCTTTCTTCTTTAGCTTATTTCCCTTTATTATATGGATCTCCTTCAAGTGATCAAGCTTGTACCAAATGATCTGCTTTGATACCAATTGTTGGAAATAATACTGAGAGGGGGGGTGAATCAGTATTATTCAGGTCAATAATCTTCTTTTTCATACTCAATTTTTATATGCTACATCCATGTGGGTAACCTGCATGTACACGCAACTGTGCTTAAGGAAACAAGAACATATCCATCGAACTAATAATTCAGTTAATTCATCATATGTTGGTCTTTAACCTGTGCATCAGTACTTTATTAAACATTAAACAATAACCATGTGCAATTAATAACAAAATGAACCATCACACACAAGCAACACACATGAACAGCAAGATTTAAGGTGCAAAACCCAATGTGGTGTGAAAACCACTTGTTGTTGTTGTTTCTGTCTTCTTTTAATAATAACAAAATCTATTTACAAAATTGTACTGGTGCAGACTCATACCAGTACGTAAGCTTCTACCTGTAGAAGGCTACAACCTTCTCTCGTTCCCCAGCTTCTATTGGAAGGGAGCTACAACCCCCTAGCTCTTGTACTAGCTTATATTTTTACTAGTACATAAGTGCCAACCTACAGAAGGCTACAACCTTCTCTCTTCTTCCAAGGACCATGTTTCATAAATTTTCGTACTCGATACTCTTGGAACACAACATCACACTTTATAGGCCACGTTTCATCGAATTTTCATACTAGACCCATAAACAACATTGAAGCTCAAATCAATCACCATTGCAATATAACCATCAACTATATCTGCATCATTCAATCACTGAAACTCAAACATCACTTTTTGAATCAATAAAACTTAATCAATCACTGACCCAACTGAACCATCCATTCTTCTAATCAACTTCAATCAATCAACTGTACCGGATAGATCACTGTAACCAGTACACAGATCTGAATTCAGAGCACTACATTATCATTCAAAATCAGTTGTAACCTTAAAACCTTGCTTCTGAGTGTATACACTATTTCGTAGAAGCCAGCCTATGTGTATATGCCACATCCCTGAAGCAAATTAGCATATAGATCTACAAACACTTTTCTACACTTCCAGACTTCAAACATAATCACACATAGAGGATAAAACATGTGTTAGTGATCATATCTAGCCCATCCATTATCAGATCACATAATGATAAGTCATTATGATCCTGATCCATCATCAGATTTCATCCATCAAAACTGAAGCTAATCACAATCAACCAATCTGAATATGCAGAATACTGTCACCAGAAAGTAGCCACAAGAACACAATGCAGAACCTTGAACACTGTAACAGCAAACAGAACCCTTATAGATCATACTTCAGAAGATATACGCTACATCCATAAGCCGAACCAGCGTGTATATTCCCTTTTACCAAGGGGAACTAGCGTACAGACCTAAAAATTCCATTATTTGATGTATACGCTACCTCTATATGATGAACCAGTGTGTATACACTATTTTTCCAAAGCCAACCTATGTACAGAACTAGAAATGCTAACTTAAAGCATCACAACAATTTCTGACTTCATTCATACCCAGATCATCACATTTACACAATAAAAACATTCATCAGTATTAAGATCTAGAATGTTCAAGATCAAACCACATAATGCTAATACATCTAAGGCTTCATGATCCTGGTCCATTAACCTCCATCAGCCATATAGGTGCATCCTTAGTTCAGATCAAAAACCCATAACCTACATACTTGATCTCACCCTTCATCAGATATTCAATACTTGCTTGACGTGGCCTAATGATCTTCTCCTCCTTATATGGTTTTAGGTCTTTCTCAATGCCATGGACCAAAACCGCTTAGGACCAATACCTTGGACCAAATACCTCGAACTAATACCATGGACCAAATACCTTCGGTCAGATACCTTTGGTCAGATAACTTGGACAAAGAAATACCATGGACCCAAAAACTTGTTTTCCCAAGATATACATGATTTTCCTTCATGAAAGTGTGTTTGTGCGTATACACTGCTTTTGTTCAATGAACCTGCGTGTATACGTGGATTGGTCAAGCTGAACCTGCGTATACCTTTCTTTCTTAATTCTATGTAGCTTGAACTATAATTATTTGTTGTTAACCTATAGTACTTTGATCTTTCATCTGAGTGAGTTTCCATCAAGGACAACACCTATATCATAATGCCAATAGGAAGAATTGAAGATATTGTAGAGGAAGATACTCTAGAAATGCCTGAAGTTGAAACCACACCTGAACAAACATAACAACCTACATCAAGGCCATAAGAACCTACCTCATCCCACACGATCCAACCTCCTTTTCTAGAGAAGTTGGAAATGAAACTAAAAGAACCTAAGTTTGTGCTTTTGTCTAAATTGAGAAATGTATGCATTAAATTCACATTGTGGTAAGAAATTAAATATATCTCGATCTATGCCAAAACAATAAGGGAGCTATGTACCAAGAGACTAGGAAGACAAAAGAGAGAACTCTTTAACATTCAAGTAGGTGGAAAGCTTGCAAGTTTAATGTCTACCGAATTTGTTATTGAAACATATGCAGACCCTAGAATCCCTGTGGTTACATTATTTATCAATCGACATCCTATAAAAAAGACTTTAATTCATTTGGATGCAGCCATTAATGTGATGACTATGGAGACCTTATCTAGAATAGGAACCTTTGACTTATTTCCTACTCCTACGATGTTAGAGCTAGAAGATAGGTCTAAGGTAAAGCCATAGGGGGTATTAGAAGAGATTGTCATCTCATTGGATTCCTGGAAGTATCCTACAGATTTTTACGTTCTTCAAGCCAAAACTAACTTAGCAGGGAATCCTTTGATCTTAAGGAGCCCATGGTTAGCCATGATAGATGCTTACATAGGGTGTGTGTCTGGAAACATGACCACCACTCATGGGACTCAAATAAAACATATTAATTTGTACCCCCCTACTCAACCTCTCTTAATATCAGAAAATACACATTGGGTTGAAGAAGAAGAGCATGATTTAGAATGTACCTGACAATTTTTTATAATCACCAAAGCCATGAGTGTTCAAGAAAACTTAGAAGAAAATTTTATAAATTGTTGCATTTCTAATCTTGATTTTTGCAGCAAGAAGAAGGGAAGTCTAGTCATAATTTAGATTTCATTACTAATCTACAAGAATTTCATGAGCATAGTATAGCAGTTGATCTAGATTCAGCCTTATTATCTGCATTTCCTACATATTCCATGACTGAATGGGGGAGTAAGGTGGTTGAAATTTTTCCTGAAAAACCTTTGAATATTAATTCTTCCTTAACCCCTAAACAGGAAAAATAGTTAATTCAAACATTGAAAAACTTTTCAGACGCTTTTGCTTGGGAATACATAGATATGAGAGGAATTCACCCAAACACATGCATTCATCATATTTATATAGAAGATAAATCCAGGCCTATGAGACAACCACAAAGGAGGATGAACCCCGCTTTAAGGGAAATTGTGAAAGATGAATTGCACAAATTGTTAAATGTAGGGTTCATCTATCCTACCTTGGATAGTTAGTGGGTACCTCCATTGGTTATTATCTCCATGAAGAATGGTAAATGGCAAGTGTGTATGGATTATAGGGAACTAAACAAGGCAACCTTGAAACATCACTTTCCCTTGCCTTCTATAGACCATGTGTTGGACAATTTAGCAAGAAAAAAACATTTTTCCTTTGTAGATGGGTTCATTGGGTACAATAATATTATGATAGCTCTAGAGGACCATGAAAAGACTACATTCACATGTCCCTAGGGCACCTATGTATAGAGGGTATTACCATTTCATCTATGCAACGCGCCAGCCACATTCCAATCGGTAGTCCTTGGTATTTTCTCTGATTTTTTGCATTATTGCGTAGACTTTTATATGGATGACTTTACAGTCATGGGTGATAATTTTGAAGAAGATTTACAAAATCTTAAGAAAGTTTTGTAGAGATGTAGAGAAGCTAATATCTCATTAACTAATGAAAAATGTTTTATGATTACGAATGAATTTACTATTTTGGGTCATCATGTTTCTGCTGCAGGAATTAAAGTTGATCTGGTGAAAATTGATGTCATTGCAAAGATGCCCCCACTAACCAATCATAAGGGAGTTCAAAGTTTCCTTGGACATGGATGCTACTATAGAAGTTTTGTTGAAAATTTTACAATGGTAGCCTCTCCATTATTTAAATTATTAACTAAAGAAGTGGAAGTTCATTGGGATGATGAGTGTCAATCTGCATTTGATACACTTAAGGAAAAAAATTCTTCAAAATCGATCTTTAGAGGCCCAGATTGGAAATTTCCTTTTCACACTTCCACTGATGCTTCTGATTCAGCCATAGGAGAAGTACTAGGACAAAAGGAGGATCTTATAACCCATGCTATTTATTATGTTACTAAAAATTTAACTCCTGCAGAACTGAAGTACACGGTAACTAAAAAATAATATAATTCGTTCTTGTGGTTTATGCTATTAATAAGTTTAGACATTACATCACGGGCTATGAATTCTTTGTACATACCGATCACTCTACCATTTGATATCTCATGAATAAACCAATTACTAATGGCAAGATTACTAGGTGGCTTTTGTTGTTGCAAAAATTTAACATCATAGTATTGGATAGTACTGGAAAGGAAAATCAGGTAGTTGATTTCTTATCTGCACTCAACCATGTAGGTGACAATGTTCTTGTTAATGATAGCTTTCTTGATGAAAATTTGTTTTCTATTTCTTTTACAACACCTTGGTGTGTAGACATGGCTAATTACCTTCCTACAGGAAAGTTGTCTCATTACTTTTTATCTAATCGGAAGAAGATAATTATTAGGAAAAGTGTTGATTAATATTGGATTAGGGGAGATATTTCTTTCACTGGACCTAATTTCATTATCTGCAGGTGTGTCAGGGAAGATGATATCTATGACATTTTGAGATCTTGTCGCAATGAAACATGTGGGGGACATTGGGACATTTTGTAGAGAAGCAGACAACTTACAAGATCCTTCGCTCAGGTTACTATTCGCTAAGTCTTTTCAAAGATGCAAGAGAATATGTTTGGAAGTGTGACAACTGCTAGAGAATGGGGTGGCCTGTACAATTAGAAGGGATGCCTTTGTAGCCGTAGGTTCTCATAGAACCTTTTGAGAGGCGGGCTCTTGATTTTGTAGGTCCAATCAACCATATGTCCAAAGGTAAGAAGTATATTTTAGTTTGTACTAATTATGTTACAAAGTGGGTGGAGGAAAGAACACTACATAGAGCAGCAGAGAAAACAGTGGTAGATTTTCTTTTTTCTAATATTTCTGTAAGATTTCAGGTACCTAGGGAAATATCCACTGATCAAGGTACTCAGTTTGTGTCAAATCTTATGCAAGGAATTGTGCAAAAATATTAGATTACTCATCAGATGTCCACCCCTTATCATCCACAAGCCAATGGGCAAGTGGAATCAACAAATAAGGTGTTGGAGACAATCCTTACCAAGACAGTGCAATTACATAAGAAGGATTGGCTTAACCAACTTCCTAAAGCATTGTGGGCCTATAGGATCACATGGAGAAATAACACAGGTGTTTCTCCATATGAATTGGTGTATGGAAAGAAAGTTTTATTGCCCATTGAATTGCATATCAAAACTTTTACAGTGGCAATAGATTTGGGTATAGGCCTTGATGAAGCTCAACTGCAAAGGATCCTATAGCTCAATGAGTTGGATGAGATTAGGCAGGATGCTTTTTATCATACTGACTTGATTTAGCAAAAAAGGGCTAAATGGCATGACAGATACATTTAAAAGAAGTAGTTCAAAAAGGGAGACAGGGCATTGTTGTATGATTCAAAATTTAAGAACTTTAAAGGGAGATTTAACACACATTGGTCGGGCCCCTATGAAATTGAGAAAGTTTTTTATAATGGATATGTTTGGGTTAAAACCATTAATGATGGGAACGTTACCTTCTTGGTGAATGGGCACAAACTCAAGTTATATCAAAAACCCCAATCCAAGGAGGAGTTTGTGGAAGAAATTGTGAAGAAAAGAGAGCTGAGGATGGTGAGAGGGGATCATTCCTTCCACTATCTCTTCCTGATTTGCTGCTAACACAATGATCTCACTTTGTTCCTCCTTATTTTGGGAAAAGCATGAGAGGAATGTCTATTGGGTATATGTTTATTCCTTTTCTGGGCCCAATGGACTAGTTATGGAAAAGGAGCCCCCTCAGAGTCTTCTTTTCCAAGTATTTCAGACTCTTTAAAATTGAAAAATCTGGTGAGCATGGATTGAACTGGGCTCATTAAAATTATAGGTTAGTAGGTTCTTTACGACGCTCTCAATAAAGATTATTTTCAGTTAAATCTGGATTTATCGTGTTGGACTGATGTGGGATTTCTTAAGGACCTCCTTCCAACAATGTTGGCCCATCGACATCAGCAATTTATCTGGGTGCAAGATCATAGTCTTATGATGCCTTGAAGCTTGTATGCCCTAATGATAGGCTACATCGCTAGTAGCATTTGGGAATCACTATGACTCCTTGATTGTTGGATCCTAAAAGGGGGTTCAACAATAGCTCATTAATTCACACCCGATAGGATGCATCAGGGTACGTTGGTCCTTGCTCTCATTAAAGGTGATGGGCCTTGTATTCGTTAACAAGTAACCTCAATGGCTAGTAATCCAATGAGCTCATTGCACATTCTACATGAAAACCTTTATTCATGTGCAGCGAACAGTACAAAAATGAGGGGGCAGTCTTGATTAATGGTTTTATTTCCTGTAGGAGCTCTGTAAGTCATGGTCTGATTTCCTCCAGAAGCTCCACAAGTCATGGTTCAATTTCTTGCAGAGGTTCTTAAAGTCATGGGTGGATTATCTATAGAAGGATCAGTAATCACAATTCCATTTCTGGTATAAGGCTCAGCAGTCCTGGTACCATTTCTTGTAGCGACGCCCTAATTTTTTGAAAAACAAAAGCCATAGATAGAGAATTAACTTAAATTATTTAAAGTACTGACAGATTCTAATTACTATTCGATGTCATGAATTATGAATTCATATATCTAATTTAATTGTTAAATGGGTTAGCATCTCAAGGACAAGAATGTGTCATCTGGAGGATTGGACCAATGGAAGGTATTAAAGGTAAAGTACAACCATCAACAGGACACTTTGGGTAAAGGGTAATTAACGCATTAATTTTTATCATTTGTATGATTTTTCGGCTATGGTCAACATTGGGGAAAAACATGACCATAATCTGGTGCATTATGACTCTAGCTCCATGCCTGATCGCCATGATTCTCACACGACCAATAGACATACTCCCCATAAATTTTCCTACAAGTCAGATCATGATGACAATCATGATCACAACCTATCTCTCAAAAAACTTGTGCTTTTTTATAACTTTCTATAATAATCCCTCCCTTGTCGTGTCAATCCATTGCAAAGCTTAAACCCAATATTTTCAAAGAAGAGCATACGCCATGTCTTCCAATTTTTCACCATGTCAAAATTGCATGCCCCCATCCACTTCGAGCCACAAGGGCTCGAGTTGCTGGAGGCCAACCCTCACAACAAGGTGAGATTGCAAAAGGCAGGATGGCTGCCATTTTTCCAACGATTCAGCGGCCTCAACACAGAAGTCATAAAATCTTTCGCGTTGAATCTGAATGGTTATAAGGTTGAAGTTGGGGATGTCTAATTCAGTTTGACCAAGGGTTTGGTATCCTGATCCTATAGAATTCCATAGCTGGGAGAACATTGGTTTAGAAACCAGCATTAGAACAAGGGCTTGTGAGCGTCCTTCCTCCATAAATAACATTCCAACCCTGACTGGAGTAAGCGAATTTTGTAGGATTTCTTGAAAAGTAAGTACAGAAACTTATTGTTTTTCCTGTAGAAATAAATAACATGTGAAGATCACTTTGGACTTGCATTCTTATTTCACGTTCATTTCCTCACCCATTTTCATGACAAGACGTTAAATTTTTCATATTACTTGAGAATGTCTCTGATGAATATGTCGACAATTGCCAAGGAGAGTGGGGCCAATTTAGAGGAAAATGTTTATCGCCATGGGCTGGTGAAAGTCATCCTAGTGGAGGTTTTGAAAGACAAGAAGAGGACATGGGAGTAGTTCCTAGCCGAAAATTACTTTGCAAAAAATGAGGATTCTGATTCCTCAGATTCCATGGAGGAAGCACTGGCAGAAAATCCGAAGAAAAAGTCATGGATGTGTGGGCTACAAATAAGGGAAAAAGAGGAAGATAAAAACTCTGACCCTTCAGAGTCTACGAAGGAAAAACCAATGGAAAAATGAAAGAAAATTCCATGGACTCATGGGCCACTAGTAAAGAAGGAAGGAAGGGACGTCCTTGACTCTTTGAAACCCACCGAGAAGAAGCCTGTAGAAAAACCAAAGAAGAAGAAGTCGCAGACCCTTGGGATCCAAACGAAGGAAGAAGATAGGGACAAAGAAGTGGTGGTGACAGGGGAGATTGTGGGCAAACAACCTAAGTCAAAGAATGACACTTCCATATCTACAAAAATATTTACCTAAAAGTCAGGTTGTTCAGCTGATTATAAAGGATACTATAGATGCATAATAGTTTCTCGAGACACCAATAAGAATAAGGAGAAATGCCATGGTCCACCCAAAGGTGAAGATAAGATCGAGTCAGTTGAGTTCATCAGCAAAGAAGAAATGTCCTTCTAGGACTCCCCTCTGCATGGAAGCAAGAATAACACGCAAGAGAAAAACAGGCAGAGGAGGACCTCCGGTCCCCTTAATCCCTCTAAGAACATCAGGAAGGGGAAGTAACCCCCAAAAGATACAGTCTCTACAGGAATTGGAAGAAATCATCACCATGCTCACCATTTCAGAAATATCCTTAAGAAAGGAAAATGAAACCTTGAAAGAGAACAACTTGCATATACAAAAAGAACATGAGGAGTGGGTTGAGAAAGTGCCTCGAATTATGAAAAGGAAATAGGCTAGGATCGATCATCTAAAAAATTAGAATGAATTATAGATGGGTCAAATTCTTGCAGAATCTAGTGTTAACCAGTTGGACAAATTGGCAGATGTAGCATATGAGATAGTTGCAGTAGCTGTAACTCGGAATAAGGAATGATTTCCTTTTCTTTTTCTTTTTTGGGGAAGATGCAACATTTTTTCTTGCATAAGGGGCATGTAAGAGGCTAGGTGTGGGGGAGATGTTGGGGCTTGGTTTTGCGCAATTTTGACACCTTTTTCCATACTTTACCTCTCCCATTTTGAACTATATTTAACTCCTACTATGCCTATTTCAGTTATAATATTTGGGTTTCTTCCAAATGGATTCCATATGCTAAAGGTATGAAAATTATCTTGAAAAGGCATTTTTAACCTTAACTTTAAGTGTTCCTTATAGCTAGCTATTCTTTTTTTAATTACCATGCCAACTAATCTAGAGTTATTGTGTAGATTTGTTTTTATTCGAAAACAGGCCCACATTTCCAATAGACAATTGTGCGATCCTATTTCCTGCAAACACTCTGGAATTCCTATAGCTGTAGATTTCCTATAACCACCTACATTTCCTGTAGCAACATTGACAGTTAGTTATGTTCCACAAATATCTAAGTCAAATGAGAACATGGGTTTTGTGCGGAAATTATCACATATGGATGGTGTTCTATTGGTCATTTCATATCTACCAATGACACCACCCAAATTCACAGGCCTTCTCTCAATGGCCCTTTGGAGGAAAGCTATAACCATGTAACGAATTTCTCTAATCCATTTTTTTAGTCATGGATTAGACTAGTATGGCTAAATTTGATATTTTGTAACAAGACTGTTAGCCAATGGCTTACATTAGTAGTCTTCCTTACTTTCTAGCCATATATGGGCTTTTGTAAATGTATAAATTATGTTCTAGTTTATATGAGAGGGGGTTGTTGCATTGGTTTTAGCTGACTCTATATCATATTGTATTCCACTGTACCATTTCTAGATTAATAAAATATAATATGTTCTACCTATTTTAGGGAGCAAGCTATGCTAATTTGAAGGGGTTGTGAGTAAGGGAGGGCCCCCTTTGCTCACAAATCCCATAGTTTAGTACTTATGCATTATATTTCTCTTATGTAATAACAATTTTTTCCTACAGCTAATGCAGTCTTTTTTATATACCAGCAACATTTGATTAAATGAACTAGTTTCTTGTTAATGTGTGGATTTCATTTAGTGAAGATTTGATTCGTAATGTTGAGTGAATTTCTGAGTTTCCTATAAGTTGACTTCTGTATCTTTTCCTAATCATCATCAACAATCCTAACAGTTGTAGAGGGATTTTTTATCCACTCTATAGCCTTTTCTGCTAGGTGATTGATGTAGGAAAGAGTCATTAGTTTTGTATGACTCACTAGCTAGATTAATCAACACTCACACTGTTAAGCCTACATATATTTTGTGCAACATCTCACAAGCTTAGCTATCCTTGGTTGATTATTTATGTTAATCAAATTATAAGGCTATAGTTTGATGCAATAAACATGAGTAGAAAGAGGAGGAACAATCTAGTGACATGGACACCTCTAACATCCACAACACACTAAGAGGGAGAAAATATTCAATGTGAAGTGGGAGGAGAGATGAAATAAGTGAAGCACTCGGAAGGGAAATTAGTCAAACTCAACCACCAGTAGCATTTAAAGATTACGCATTAATGATGAAATCAATGATGTTATAAAACATTTGAACTTTAAAGAAGCAAATGAGCATAAAAAATGGAGAGATTCAATGATTGAAGAATATGAATCGATAATGAAAACTGATACTTGGGAATTAGCATAATTTCCTGAAAAACTGTACGCACGAGATCTAAATGGTTATTCAAACCAGAATTTAAAGATGGTAGAGTGTAGATAAATATAAGGTTATGATAGCTTCAAAAGGATACTCACAAAGATTTGATTATGAATAATATTTTCCACATGTAGCTAAGTTAAATACAATTAGATTGATGATTTCTTTAGCTACAAAACATAAATGGAAATTACATCAACTAGATGTTAAGTCTATTATTTTGATCTGGAACTAAAAGAGGAAGTATATCTGGTTTGGTCATAAGGGTTTGTTAAAACGCGTCAAGACCACTTTCTTTGCAAATTAAAGAATGTTTTATGTGGACTAAAACAGGCACTAAGGTTTTGGTATGTGAACATTGATTCGTTATTTGTTCAAAATGGATTTATGAGAAGCAAAAGTGACCATAATCTATATATTAGATCAGATCAAAAGGGGCATGTTATTACGATTTCCTTATAGGTTGAGGATATGATTATAATGGACAATGCTTTTAGGTTAATTAATGAATATAAGGAACAATTTTCATAGGTGTTTGAAACGAAAGACAATATTGAATTGCATTACTACTTAACTCCTGAAATATGAAGAGAAGTTGGTCATGAGTTGGTTACACAAAATAAATATACTAGACAGGTACTCAAAAGATTCAAAATGGACCAATGTATGGAAGTATCAATATCATTATAACATAATGCCAATATCTACGGAAATGATGTGACAAGAGAGGTGGATGGAATATTCTATCTTTAGATAGTGGGAAGTCTAAACTATGTCACCACAACTAAGATAGACATGGCATACGCAGTTAGCATCCTAAGTTAGCTCATGAGCAAACCGCTTGAAATCCATTGGAAAGTAGTGAAACATTTCTTTTAGTATCTAAAAGGAATTGATAACTTTTTTATTAAATACAACGATGATTTAAATGTTTATTTGACAAGCTATTTTGATTCAAATTGGGCCAGAAATCCTAATAACAAAATACAGAATTCAGGATATGCATTTAGACATAGATCCAGGATTGTGGCATGGAGTAGTAAGAAACAGCCAACGATTTCTCCCTCATTAACCAAAGATGAGTACAAATTTTTGTGAAGTGTTTCCTATAAAACATTCTAGTTCAGGCGAGTTCATGAAATTGTGTGAGAAGTACATAAAATTCCAATAATTATCAAGTGGTACAAAAAAAGAACCATCAAGCTAGCCAATAATCAAGCATACCATGTCCACCACTTATGGTAGGAAATTCTCTGGATTTCTAGCTTACCAAGTGGCACCAAGTGGGGGTTGAGCTACGAAACCAGAAACATCACTTACCCAACTACTCTGTGAAAATGATGTCAAAGATGAAGAGATTGAAGGGGAATATAACTAGATCCATAATTCTTATGATATTTTCAAATAATCTAGCTAAAAGAGGGGGTAGAGTCCCCTCCAATGGAGCTAAGCATGGATATAGAGAAAACTCTAAATTTGTAGAGAGAAAAACCTCAAACATTATATTTATATTATTAAAAAAATTAAGGTTTAATGTAAATGCTTGCGTTTTTATGGAGTAAGTTTTATAAGTAATTAAACATTAAATGTGAAGACTATTTAAATAAATATAAATTTTGAGTTACTAAGAAATATTTTATCATGTTATGAGTTGCCTTACTATAAGAGGATGTTAAAATATTACATTAAAAAATAATAAAACATACTTAAATCACAAATTAAAATGTATTAACATGAAAAAATCTTCCAATATATGTGATAAATAAAATATTTTAATTTTGACTTTAATTTCAAATTAATTTTATACAAAAATAAAATAATTAAAAGTAAAACGATTCTAATTTTATTTATAATTGTTCTTTCCATATTTTAGTATAAATGAGATAGGTAGTTCCGTTAATAATTGAAATGTGATCTTTTAAAATAATATTGATAGTATAGTTCAATATTAACATTAAAAAGCGTAATTCATTTTGTTTACATGTGATATTTAACAAATTATAAAATACTTCAATGACTATGTTCAAATAATTTTATATATTGTTAATTGGTTTTATTTCGAATGGTTATCCAATAACTATTATCTTCAAATAGCATGACTGATTTCTGTTTCAAATATTTGCAGTGTAGCATAAGGCAAGAGAATGGGAACAACTATTCCCCACATGCAACTTTTCTCGTGATGTGACATTAAGAAGTTGACTAGAGCTGACACTGCTCCTACCCCGCCTCTTGCCAGACCCCCGTAGGTTGCTTTTCCCCACCGAAAATTCAAACATCTGAAGCCAATGTTAATAACAGCCGAAACAAAAACAAAAGAAAGGAGCCCACAACTATGCAGTGACAGTACCCCTTCAGTGCCATCAAATCTATCACAGATCTGACGTACTCGTCGTTCACAGTGATTTTTGCTTTTTTTATCAATTTGACACCCAAACGCAGTGCCTTGTTAGCTCTTCTGCGGTTTCCCTCCAACATGCAATACATATTGCATTCTTGTAGAACCCTTTAGAGAGCGGTAGATGGGATTTCTTGATGACATTCATGGTGAATTGCTCTGGCAACCTTTTTTATTTGACTTATTTCGCAACTCCTCTCTGCTATTCCTCTTTTGTTTTTTTAGTTCACTACTTTGTAATCCAACCTTTTTTATATGGCTTATTATGCAACTATTATCTCCTCTTCCTCTTTTGTTTTTTAGTTCACTACTTTGCAATCCCTGGTTTGAATCCCAAAACTAGACTGAGTTGTTGGGTCTAGTTGGTTTCTTTTCATGTGAGTTGTGAGAGATCTAGATTTATATTTTGTGTTGTGGTTTTCATTTGAACTTCTTTAAAAAAGGGGCTAATCATTTTGTGCGGCTATGGATTTTGTTAATGATCATCCAGAGATATTTTCACATTCTTGATTTTTCCACAATTTATGTGGGTGTCAATATAGGGTTATGGGAGTTTTCTCTTACTGATTGCATGCTTCATTGGATGTTTCTTTTCTCTAGAGACTCCTTCACATAGGAGAGAATCTATTTCCAAATCTAGAGATTTGGCAAGAATTTGAGGTATTTTATACACTTAGGTTTCTTCTTCTTTGAGGGGCTTTTCCTAAATCATCAAGCTCCTTTTGGGAATGGTGTCTATTCCTTGGAATTTATTAGACAATCCTTAATAAGATTCTTGTATTCATGGTAGCTTCTGCATCTAATGAGGACATGTTGACTTCTTCCAAACCCTATTTCTATGGAGGCTAGAAGAGGTTGGAAGATATTCATGTAACATAGATCCAAGTATATGAGGTGCATCTCCCTCTCTTTGTAGCCTTTGATATTTTGAAAAAATGGAAGATGGCATTGTCAATGCCTTCAAGGGTTTCCTCCTGTCAATGTTCCTTGGGGAGAGAAAAATGTCATACCCACACCAGATAGCAAGTCTTTCCTCTATAGATTATACAACCCCTTCAAAACTGCATGAAGAGCCCTACATTGTTAGAAAAATAAGCCCTCCTTCAAAGGCCTTGGATATCTCTTCCAAGCTAAGAGAAAATGAATGTGAAGGATCCTTGTGCCCCCAAATCCAATTATACTTAACTTGGAGCTGTTAGAATCCGCCAAATCAAATACTTTTCATAGCTTCATAAACCAATGACTTTGCATATTAGAGTGTGATGTTGCAAATACTGGATATATTCTTCGATTTTGCTAGATTTAACCTTATATTTTCGATCTTCCATCAATTTTGGAAGGAAACACTCTAGATTTCTAACTTTCCAAAAGGCATTGAACAAGGGTTTTGTTACTAAACCAGAAACCCCAATTTACTAACTCCTTGTCACACCTCCATAATCACAAAAATATAAAAAAAAAAATCCACCATTTGTAATTTTGATTAAGGCATGGCTATAAATTATTTACATCTGTATTGGTATATAATGAACTGTGCATAGGTAAAATACTTAGTCTCATTTTTGTATGCAATAATCCTTCGATTAATTGAGCCTTGACAGGGATATAATTACACAAGTGATTTTGTTTATGTAATCAAATCATTCTCAACTTTAGTTGCAAGCGGTTTTAGTTTTCAATTTGATTTTGTATTAATGGTATGCATTGCCACGGAGACATGGAAAGAGTAGGTTTCTTTTGTTCACCCACCGTCCCTCTAGTTGTACTCATTACCTCGTTCCCCTTGCTTCATCAATGGTGTGGAAGCTCAGGCTTCAATCTGATCAGTCTGGTTCGTCTTGGAAATCTTCAACACTTTGTTTGCTGGTGATGAGATTCACTATTCACCTTTGTCCTTTGCTCCTTGGCTCCACTCTGTTTCTCTTCAGGTAAGTTCAGCTTTGTGACCAAGATTTCTCTTCATGAGGGTTTGTTTAATGCCAATGTTACCATGGCTCATGTAGATGGCTTCGCTTCCCACCTACAGCAAGATCCAGGCAAGTTATAACGTTTATATCCTTTTGGTATTACATTTAGTTCATTGATTGCTAGCTTTCATTAACATAATGTCATTTTCCAGTTGTAGGTGTTGCGGAAGTAGCGATGAGGTGCTCAGAGTCCACCATGGAGGGTTTCACAAACCTTGCTTCCGTCCTTCTGCTTCAGTCACCTAATGGATTACAGGTATGTCCTCCCTAGTCGCTCTTATATATTATTAACAGAGTAAGAGATTCAAATGATTGATTCGGTGTTTGTTGTTCTTTGATAGTTGAAGTATGTTGTTGAGGGTTTCCATATTTATCATCATGTAAATGGCTTGTTAAATTCCAGAACAAGGTTTTGGTTTGAGATTAAGCCTATCGTAGAGAATCAATATGTTAATAGGATAAATGTCGTTGTTTTGAGAAGTTTACACATGACTTTTTCTATCGTAGTCTTCTCGATGGAAGCCTTGTTTGTCTTATGGTTTATTTGTTCAGTCTCCCTTTAAAATATTTCACACTTTATGCTGTCCCTTTCCAGAAATTCGATAGAAGACCAGAGTCCCTTCTCTATGGCACTTCCACGTGTACTATTATCTAGCATGTGAGGCTTGTATCTATGCCTATCCCAGTACTTTGTTTTTCTTGTTGTTTAAAACTATAATGTAAATTGGGTATTCACGGTTCCGCACCTTCCTGGGTTCTGGGTGGTGGTGCATTCGAAGGGCTGGGTTCATTCTAAGTTTTGATATATCAATATGTAATATTTGAGACTCTTGGCTATGTGTAAGTTCCATTAAATCCCCAAATGCGTAGCATTTGAAGTACTGGGTTCTTGTTTTTAAGTTCTGTCATTGCTCTATATATACAATGTTGGAGGCACTCCATTTCTTATATGCAACCTTCTCGTATCAAGGAGTTTATTGACTTGCGATATAATTCTTTGTATGTCTTTTTGCCGCTGCACTTGTTATATGTATACATTATGGTTATTGATTGCATGATACCTTCTTTCTAAGAATTCAAGCTTCGACTATTTGATGCACATCATTATTCCGCTTCTTGGATTTTAATTGCCAATCTCAGGAAATGATCAAAAAGAAAGAAATTAAAGTCATCCTTTTAATTTGGAAGTAAATTGTTTCTACAATTACCATGGTTCAATTTTCACTATTTCCATTCTTTTTGTTTGCAAAGAATTGTTTATTTACTCTTCCTTCTCATTACTAGCTAGAAATCGATCAGTTAATCACTAAGATGTGCATGTTCACTTATATTTTCATTTATGCTATACATGTTTAGTTCTATTGTTGATATGTTGTGCATGTTTAGTTCTATTTTCCCTCCCTAGCAGAAGAACAAAGTAAAGATCACTTCTATTTGTGTTTATGTTATACATGTTTAGTTCTATTGTTGATATGTTGTGCATGTTTAGTTCTATTTGTCCTCCCTAGCAGAAGAATAAAGCAAAGATCACTTCTATTTGTGTTTATGCTATACACGTTTAGTTCTATTGTTGATATGCTCTGCATGTTTAGTTCTATTTTTCCTCCCTAGCATAGGAACAAAATAAATATTATACATAAGTGCCCAAACTCTATTTATGTAGTAATATTTGCCTCTAAGTTTCAGATATTCATGTACAACACTCATTACAAGTATTAACTACTACCAAATCAGAACATTCAATAAACAGCGTATAACAATAGATTATTCTAGGATTTTTTACCTACCTAAACTGCTATAAAAGAAGAAATTTCAACTCTTGAAGTCACCTATGTTATTTGCAGATTCCAATCCTCCCAACCATGAGACTTTCAGTCAGGTCCACGTCTCCCTCAGAGCTTGCTCACAAGACCAATGTCTTTCTGCAAGTTTTGCACACATTGATTTCGCTATCTGGTCACCACCAAACTTAGCGCCTCTTATGGTCTCACCTCTCAACACAGTTCCTCTCTCCATGCCCCCCGGGCTTTCATTGGAGCATTCAAAATCAGGGAGGTAGTTAGTGTTTTCATGGCAACTGCCTTCCCTAACTTTCTTGTTATGAGAAGTTACAAGATTTTTTAATACTGAAACAATTTTCTCTCCTTAATAATTAACACACATTAATACTTAATTCAAATAATAATAATAATATCCAGTTTTGTTTTTACTACAATAAAATAAAATATTTACAGTTTTCTACAGACGTTACACTTCTCTATGAAATAGATGTAGAAGATGAGGAAATTGTGTACAAAGAGAATGAATTGTGGATCAACTTGTCAGGTGGCACCATATTCCCACCTCTATCTTCTATTTGATCGTATTCTTAGAGTGGGAGTTGATTCGCCTGGGGTCGGAGGTTTTCTCCTTTCCAAACAGGGAGAACCAAAGGCCTCGTAGCCCCCTTCACCATTTCGGCTAGAGTGTTCATGAACTGAAGGAGGCCAACTCCATCTGTTATGGTGTGATTAAAAGTCATGGCGAATATGAACCCTCCGCATTTCAGATGCGTTACCTGAAACTTTGAGACGCCATGGTACATTTAGAAGTCACAAAAAGCATTCAATGCCACCATGCGCCATAACAAAGTGAAAACATAAAAAATAAAATAAAAAAATCGAGTCACAACATGATTGTACGAACGAGAATTAGAAGGAGAGGGGAATTGGTAATAGTCAGTGTGTCCGGCACGTCGTACAGCAAATTTTGCCAGCAGGGAAAAGACGGCAGGAGGTCTCCTAACTCTTCCAGAGCAACGTCCGCATCGGCCTCCACAAACATCACGCCTTATCCAGTGCATTCCAACACGAGCTTCCTGGCGGCAGCATCTCTGTCTCTTCTAGCAAAAGGGTAGTAGATTAGAAAAATGTTGGCCAACCCTTCTCTGATAACTCGGGTGGGATCCTCACTCTTCTTCGATGGGTCGAACCGATAGAATTGAACAATGAGGCAATGAAATCTCGGGGTCGGTTGATCATCGATATTGGAGAAGTACATAATCTCTTCCGGAGTAGGCCGAGAAGGAGCGACGAGGATGGCCGGCTTTCTTGTGACTTTGTAGTGCAGATATGCCATGAAAGGTCAAATTTTCGATATTCATCCAAATCTGGAATAAATAGCACAACAATGTTAGAATCTTTGAGGCAAGAGAAATACAATATATGAAGGATAGCTGTTGAGATTTCATAATGTAACACCTATTTATAAGATTATAAATGGAATTAGAGTGAGAGCTATTTATAACATTATAAGTGGAATTAGAGTTAGAGTTGTTTTTACTACTTAGTGGAGGAGGTGGTCGATCGTTAAGGGGAGAAGATATGGTATAGTCTAAGTTTTTCAAGTGAGATGTTTAGTTTCACACACCAGCTAGTCTTGAGCCAGACAAACCATTAATGACCAACATTGAAAAAAAAGGCACCATGCAAGTAATTAAAACCAAGCAACGTTGAAAAAAAAGTCACTAGGTAATTAATTAAAACCAACGATGTAGGAGATTCCTAACGAATGAGAAGTACAGTAATATTACGAACAATTTACCCATCCAATTTTAACCCTGCAAAGTATCAGCATGGATGGCGTAGTGATTTCTAGAAGGTCGGCAGAGAGGGGAAGGTCATCCGGGGCATGACTCCATATACCCTAAAGTAATGCTACCCTTCCCCATCGAGAAATGATGTGATATATTCGAGCCTTGTACTCTGATAAAGATGTCGAAGGTCAAACATGGTCGCTGTGAGATTTTACCGATGAGCATGAACGCCGTCTAAATGGTTGATAATGACCAAGAGGGGTAAAATTTGGAAGGCGACAAACGGAGTACCCACGACGAAAAAGGAATGAAGCGATGGGTAGACTTACTAACAATTTTTCCAAAAGATATAAAAAAAAGCGGATAGAATTATGAAATTGGAATCACTAAATTTCCGTAAAAGATTAAAAGGTATAAGCATTTTTTAAACAAAATATTAAAAATATAGAATAATGAATGTTGAAAACCACATAACATTGTATAGTCTAAATTATATTATTAATATATATATATATATATATATATATATATATTATATATATATATATATATATATATTATATATTATATATATATATATATATATTTATATATTAAAATCTTAATTGTATTGTCAATTTGGGTTTTGGTTACACACAATATGGTTTATGGTACACAAAAATGATGAATTATAAATATGTATAGAATCTGATGTTATTATCTGTCATGAAAGTTAAAACTTTTATAGAAACATATGCTTCCACAATTGCAAATCTACTCCAACATTGATTCATATTCTTCCACAACCGCAACTCTGTTCCAACATTTATGCACTATGTCATGTTTTGTAAAACCTACGACGCTAGTGCACTGCAATAAGAAATAGTTTATAAATGATTATTTGTCAATTTTGCTTGTTTGAATAATGTTGGTCTTGAGGTTTTTAAACTTTGCAATATATTCCTCAACTGTGTCGAAGTCACCCTTCTTTATATTGGAGAGATTAGTTTCAAGTCAGTGGACTAGAGTAGTATTTATTGTTGCAAAGAGACTTTTGAAGTTATTATAGATTTCCTTTGGGCCTTTGTTATCCTTGGTATGATGAATGCAATTAAATTGACATAAAGACTAGTCAACCTAATAGCTTCATCCTTCTTTAAACATACCAAGTTATCATGGTCATGATTTTCAGTGGGAAGTGGCCTTGACAAGTACATACATACACCTTTGCTTCTCTGTTGGAACCACTCTCAAGCATCTTCAAACAGTTAATGGTATTGTTAAAATTTAAGTCAAAGTTGACGTTCTCCTTTATTTTACTTTTTCTATCCATTCTCCTTTATCTTACATTTTCTATCCTTTTACTTTAAGATTTAATATTACCAGTGATTACCAGGGTGAAAAGCTCCTCAAAGCTGAATTCCTATCTTTGTTTTGTCTTAAGAGGTGCTTGGCATGGAGTCATGGATAGGGTGATATTTTCGTAAGTGTCCCATACCACTCTCAGGCTCTTAAATGGGCCTAGAAACTTCTAATAAAGTCCCTAAAATGTCACCAGAGATGTAGGAATATACAGGGTAAGTTCCTCAGACAGAACACCAGAAGGACACCGCTCACAAACAGATCACAGATCAATACACCAGTATTTTGACATGGTTAAAACCCTCAGAGAGGGAAACAGTCCACGGGCTGCGCCAACGTGGCTACTACAGGCAATTTATTAATAAAAGAATGAAAATTTACATAAGCTTCTCTCATGCATGGTTAACCTACAAATGACCCTCCATGGGCTTTAAATAGAATTCATGGACCAATCGGGTGTCAAGCCACGGATCAAGTGTCGGTAATACCGAGGAGAGAATGAACCGTCGGATCACTACATATCGTGACCGTCGGATTGTAAGTTACAAAATGTACAACGGTAAAGAAACACACTTTACCTAACTCTATACCTAACTCTATACTAGACGAAGTTGAAATTAACTATTTCCTATGTGTCAGAATATCCTAACACTCATGTGCCCCAACAGCTCCACCAAATTTTGTGGCTAGAGCACATCCGATGCCACCCCAAATCAAAAAGTAGTGGCAGAAGTGCCTGAGGTAGAGAATGTGCCAGAGACAGGAGAGGTTTTGATGATGCACAAAGTCTTGTTTAAACCAGAAAAGGAGATTGTTGAACCAGTCCAAAGGAAATCCTTATTCAAGAAAATGTGTAAGGAAAAAGGAAAATATTTTAAATTGGTGATTGACAGTAGAAGTACAGACAATCTAGTCTCCCAAGAATGGTTGAAAAATTGGGATTGAAAACAATTAAGCACCCCACACCTTATAAGGTATCATGCTTGCAAAAAGGACACCAATTCTTGGTGCATGAACAAAGTGAAGTTGAGTTTTAGATAGGAAGGTATAAAGACACGGTGCTCTGTGATGTAATTAACTCTTATCACATTCTTTTGGGTTGCCTATGGAAGTTTGATAGGAAGGTGACACATGATGGAGACCGAAATTGTTATAAGTTCGAAAAGGATGGCATCAAGCACACTCTTGCCCCATTGAAAGAGGAAGGTAGAGCTTAAAAAAGTGACCCCAAAGAATTTCTTATTGCTGGAAATGAATTTCTACAATAGATGGAAGAAGAGGTAAGCTATGCAGTGATTTGCAAGCCAAAGGTAGTACTTCTGCACACTAAAATTGTAGATTTAACTATTGAAGTTCATGAGTTGTTGCATGAGTTTGATGATACTGTAGTTGATGAATTGCCAAGTGAATTGCCACCCAAAATAAGCATCAGTCATCACATAGACTTGCTACTGAGAGAAAGTCTTCCAAACAAGGATGCATATCAAATGATACCCAAAGAAAATGAGGAACTGAGGAATAAATTCTGATAATTTTTTCACAAAGTGTTGTGTGTGGAGCATGCTTGTTTAGAGATATTTATTTCAGCCAAATGTATACCCCAAGAAGTTTGTACACCCCTCCATGCGGGGGGGTGTGGGGGGGAGTTGTCCCCTCCGCGGGGGTCCGGGGTGGCCGATCCCCCCTAGCTGGGGGGTCCGAGGGCTAGTGGTCCCCTGGCGGTGGCTCGGGGGTAGTGCCGCTGAAACCAAAAATAGATGTAAAATTGCCTTGTAAAAGTATAGTAATTTCTAGTCAATCTGAGCAGTTCATTAGGTGGATGATCTGATGATAGAACTTATGTTTAGTTTAGGTGTTTTTTCCCCTAGAAGGCAACCCCTCTCTTTGTATGAGGGCATTGTATTTGAGGTTGTGTAATAGATGTGTATTCTCTAAGTGAGAAACAAATAGGTGAGATTGTGAGAGAAAGCAGAGGATATTACAGCGGATCTATTGTAGGTTGTGTCTCTTCATTTTGCTGGATAATATAAAGAAAGGACTGGGTGTTCGAGGTGGACATAGCCCAAACTGGGTGAACCATGTAGGCTCTCTTGTTTTATGTGTTTTCTGTGTTTATATTTCGGCAATATTTTATGTGTTCCATTGCTCCGTAATATATAATTTTATAACACAAAGGACTAATAAGAGAAAGTTTGAGTCTGTGTGTCGTACTTACAGTACTAATTCCAAAGAAGGGTGGAGAATGGAGAATGTTCACTGACTCTAGAGCAATCAACAAGAACACCATTCGTTACAAGTTTCCATTGCCACGGATGGATTGCTTGGGTGGGGAAACTTACTTCTCAAAGATTGACCTGAAAGGTGTTTATCATCAAATTCAGATCAGAGAAGGAGACGAGTGGAAGACAACTTTCAAGACCAAAGGAGGCTAGTACGAGTGGATGGTCATGCCATTTGGCTTGTCAAATGCACCCAATACCTTTATGTGGCTGATGAATGAAGTCTTGAAGTAGTTCATTGGTAAGTTTGTCATTGTTTACTTGGATGACATTTTAATTTTCAGTCAAACTAAAGAAGAGCACTAGAGACGTTTGAAGTATTTTTTAGAGACATTACAGCAAGAAAAGTTGATGATTAACATGAAGAAGTGTTCTTTTATGAAGAGTGAGGTTGTATACTTGGGTTTTTTCATTTCTAAGGATGGCTTGAAAATGAATTCGGAGAAGATAGAGGCAATTGTAAATTGGCCCTTACCTAAGAACATTTTTGAGGTGAGAAATTTTCATGTCTTACCCAGCTTCTACAAAAACCTTATCCGGAATTTTAGGGGCTTTTGTGAACCTATCATTGACACCATCAAGAAGAATAGGCAGCCATTTTATTGGACAACAACAACAAGAAAATAATTTCAATTATTGAAGAAGAAGGTCACTGAGAAGTCGGTGTTGAAGTTGTTAGACTTCAATAAGCCCTTTCAAGTGAGATGTGATGCTAGTGGGACAACCATTGGAGCTGTATTGAGCGAAGTAGATAAGCCCATTGCATATTTCATTGAGAAATTAAATGAGTCGAAACAGAAATACTCTTCCTACAACAACGAATTTTATGCAGTGGTTCAAGATTTGAATCATTGGAGGAATTACTTGATGCGTAAGGAGTTTGTTCTATACATGGATAATTTTTCCTTACAATACATTATGTAGCAACATAAATTAAATCATAAACATGCAAAGTTGGTGGAGTTCCTTCAATGCAAAGGCAAATAAGGTCGTCGATACCTTCAGTAGGAGATGCTTAATCATGCAGGAAAGTAAAATACAAATTTTAGGCTTTGATTATTTGAAGGACTCATATGACACTGATTTTGATTTTAAAGAAGCTTTTGCAGCATGTCAAAATCCAGTTGATAGAGATAGAATTCCATGGAAAGAGTTTATGTTGCAGGATGTGCTATTATTCAAGAAAAATAAGCTATGTATTCCCAATTTCTCAATGAGGGAAAACTTGCTCCAAGAAAAGCATAATGGCAGGTTGGCTGGACACTTTGGTGTTGAGGAAAAACTTGGGAAGTTGATTCACTTCTATTTTTGGCCTATGATGAAGGCATATGTACAAAGGTATGTGAGTAAGTGTAGGGTATATCAACATGTGAAAGGGAGAAGTCAGAATTCTGGATTATACATGTCATTACCCCTTCCCAACAGACCTTGTGATTCGGTGAGTATTGACATTGTTCTGGGTTTACCGAGAAATCAATGAGGTAATGATTAAATCCTTGTAGTTGTGGATAGATTTACTAATATGGCTAATTTTATTCCGTGTTCCAAAACTAGTGATTGTACCCATGTGGCTAATTTGTTTTTTTATGAGATTGTTCGGTTGCATGGGTTGCCAAAAATTATAATCTCTGACAGGGATACAAAATTCACTGGACATTTATCAAGGACCTTATGGAAGAAACTGGCACTAAGCTAAATTTTAGCTCAGCCTATCATCCATAGTCTAATGGGAAAACAGAGGTTGTAAACAGGAGTTTGGGTAATTTTTTGAGGAGTTTAGTAGGTGACCGACCAAACCAGTGGGATCATGTGCTATCCTAGGCTAAGTTTGCATATGTCACCAAATAGGAGCACAAGAAATATACCATTTCAGATATTGTACAACAAGCATCTGAGGGGAATTTGTGAGCTAAGAGACTTGGGAAAGCTTGAGCATAGAAGTGCTAATGGAGAGGATTTTCCAACAGCCATGAGTGAGTTGCATGAGCAAGTAAAACAAATATTACAAGATACAAGCAACATCTATAAGCAATGAGAAAATTTACATAGGAAAAATGTAAACTTTGAAGTGGGAGATATGGTCCTAGCTCACCAAAGAAAAGAGTGGTTTCCAAGGGGAGAATATAACAAATTGAAAATGAAGAAGATAGGACCTTGTAATATCCTCTGCAAGTTTTTAGCAAATGCTTATGACCTAGAGTTACCTCCAGGAATTAGCATTTCACCCATTTTTAATGTCGCAGGTTTGTATTCCTACAAAATTGGTGATATGGATCAAGCTTCTGGGAATCTTAACCACGATGATGGAATGGAACAACAATGGTTAAAAGAAATGCCTTTGGAAAATAGTGTAGAGGATAAATATATTTTGGATAGATGAGTTGCCAAGAAGACTAGAAGGAAATAATACTTGGAATATCTTGTGAAGTGGAAAGACCGTCCAATGGAGGTTTCTACTTGGATGGATGAAGCAACACTATAGAAAGCAAGTCATTCTATAGAAGATCTTATGAGAAGGAGCTCATAAAAATTTTCTTTCTTGGGGATTCCGATGCAGTTCATTAGGCCGAGCACATAAAAATGATAAGTTATTAAATTTAGACTAAGAGCCTAGCAATATGATGGGTTGATCACATGTCAAGGCTAGAAGATTTTAAAGTTTATTTGTGAAAAGTTTTTGATACTCAGTTAAGACTAGTTAGGAATATGTAGTTAAAAGAAATTATTTTATAGCTAGTAGTTATTTAGGGCTAAGGGAAATTGGTTCACATCTGTGAACTCATTTCTTGGACAATGGTTTTTAGTTTTTAAAGGAGGAGGAACATTTGCTGGAAGTTGTGGGAGAGAGGTACATTGTTTTTTTTCTCTGTGTGAGATTGAATTTAACTGAACAACATTTCTTAGACCAGTCATTTTTTAATCAGCAAATCGAATTTGTAAGTGTGTGTGAGACGGTTATTTGCATATGCACTTGTGAGGTTTGTGAACCATAATATTACTATATGGAGATTGAAATTGATTTTGTCTTTAAATTGTTGTGTTGAATGAGGAATTCATGCACTGTATTTTCTTTGTTATTTACATTTAAATGAGAACCTAGAGAATCACATTTTAGTTAATCTTGTAATCCAATGCTTTTGCATCCAAGATTGTGTATTGGAAAGAGTCATTTACATTACAGATTTGAGAAGATAGAGCACTTCGTATCAAGTCAAGAGAAGAAAGAAAATTCGTAAGGGAAAACTGTCCTCAAATTTGCATGTCATTCTTTTTTATCAAAAGAAGATGAAATTAGAAATTCTAGCATCTGCGTTTTGTGCAGAGCAAGCTGTATTTGGTAAGACACAAGTGATTTTCCAAAAAGAGCCTTGGTTGGGGAGTTACGAAGGGATCTTTAAACTATGTTTTTACAGACTGCGTGGCTGGGAAAAATGACCTGTTTCTCCCTTGCATCAACACCAGTGTTTGCAGAAGTTGGAACTGGAAAAAATATTTGTTGTTCCCTTGCAATGACACTTGTGTTTGCAAACATTGAAACTGGGGAAAAACGATTTGTTGTTTCCTTGTACCAGCACTGTGGTTTGTTGAGATAGCAACAATTTCCTATTCCATTGTACCATCCCTATGGTTTGCTGAGATAGCAACAATTTGTTGTTCCCTTGTACCAGCACTATGGTTTGCTAAGATAACAACCATCAATATAGTTCATAAGAATATGCATAAGTTAAATAATATAGATTGAAAATACAACAAGAATAGTCCTTATATATTCACAACATGTGCATGAAAGTGTGTTGGCTCTGATTTTATTATTATAAGTAAAAGTTACATCCATACATACACTATTGATGACTACTAGCCCCAATAGTGGAACATTACAGTCAAGAAAACCTACTCCTCCAAATATTTATACCCACTCTACACTGCGGAGAAGCCAAGGCTCTTCACAATACTCCCAAGCTCTTTCTAATCCTATGCCTAGTCAAAATGCTAGCTCCCAAAATCCTGTTACATGAGGAATGAGGTTCTATTTATAATAAGATGGGGTGACCCTTCAAACCCCCTTTATGACCTTTGGACTACCCTCATGACTCTTAACCTTCTTTACAAAATGACTCCTTAGATTACATCATGTCTCTTCATATTTCAATAATAACACTTGGAATTTCACTTAAAACATAATTACAAATAATATTATAATTTACACTTGTACCCATATAAGACATAAGGTAGATATAAAATGATAACCTAACAAGACATGAAACTATGTTGCTTGAGTTTGGGAGAACTCTAGCTCAGCAACCTCCACTTTTTGTTTCTATGTCACATATTGGCACTAAGCTCGATACTGTACAATGACATCCCCAAACAACATGGTGGTGTCTACATGGAAGCGGACTGTAGCCTCCATAGAATCCGGCTACAATGACTTGGAGTCGGTTTTAACATCCCTCTTGAGCAAGAGCAACATTGTTCTAATTTGGACAGGACCACAGATGTAATTCTGCATGTCCTATCTGTTCATCTCGAAATCCTCCTTGGTGGCAATCTGTCTCAGCTACTCCAAGTACTCTTCGATCTCTTGCCTGATTTGGTGTCTACATTTAGCTTTAGTGAGTGAGCTGATTGATGTGCTCTTGTAGGTTATCACCAGGAAATCCAAATTATTGTACAATCATACATATGAGCCTTGGATGTTTCCAATGAATGAGGCGAGTTGCTTATTGTTCTGAATCAACGTTCAAACTTTTGATTTCTCTAGCTTTGCCTGTGGTTTCTCCTTCAAAGTAAGCGGTGTCCCTTTGTATCACATTATCTATTCTTGCACGACTGTGATGGAAGTTTTCACATTCCTAAGAGCCTTGACGAATTAAATTCTCTCCTGCTTCGAGCTATTTAAGCATAAAATTTCCTTATGTACATTCATGAGCTCCACATAGAGGTCCCACATGGTCTCTCTAAGTGTCGGTACTTCCCCAGGTACTGCTGCTCTCATTTCCCCCATGTAGACCTATGTGTAGACGACATTTTGTGCTATCATGTGGAGATTTTCTATCTCTTGTTGGGCAACCTTTAGATTTCGTATCAATTGCTTACTCTCAGTCGTCAAATATTGAGTGTTTTATCTCGTCGCACCTGTGGAGGTTGAGTTGGCTTCAGCAATGGCATTTGGATTCCTGCTGGTGTCCACCATTATCACCCATTCTCTAATGAATGTAGGTGATGCATGATCCTCTAGAAAATTCTTTCTCTGTGCTTGTACAATCTTCTTCTGAAGTTCATTATATGATAGATTGTACACATCCATTAACGAACCATCATCAAGAGGAACTATGTCCCCTTCATTTCTCGGGGCTAACTCTGTGGCTAGAGGTAGTGGAGACTGAATGGTGACCTATGGTGTACTAGGCATCAAGTCAACATCTTCATCGTGTGGTTCCATTTCCAAATCCACGTTCTCAACTTTAATCAATTCTTCAATCTGCTGAGCAAGCTCTTGATCCTGCATTTTTTGGCTCTCCACCTCTACTGTTGTTTGGTTCTCTCCTTGCTCTTTAACTTGAATTGACATTATTTCTCCTGAAATTATGCCTTGCCTTTCTTCCTCTTCCTACTTCTTCTTCTCCTCCCATTCTTTCCTCAAGTCTTGTTCTTCATTCTACACCCTTAGTTCGGCTTCCTACAAGCTTTGTTTTTCTCTCTTCCACCACTCTACTCTATGCATCGTCTACCTCCTTTTGGTTCTACTACCAAAGTTTCATGCATGTTTATTGGATCCACTTCCATCTTGCAACTTTGCTTCCCCTCTATATTGTATGCAACCTTTCTCTTTCCTAAATCTATATCGGGTTGCTGCCTTCTACTACTGCTACTAGAATTGCTACCATTTTACTGCTGACTCATCTTCTATAAACATTGGAGTGTTTGCATATTTGGGTAAGTTAACTAGCACTTTCTTAACTACTTCCCCAGTAGTACTTTCAGTGGTCTCTCTTGAAGCAACTCTCTTTGGTTCCATGGTAACAATGACTGCTAGAGAAGTGCCTCACAAGTGTGGTACATGTGGGACAAAAAGGGAATTCATGGTTAGCTTCAGAAAATGGACTTTCGAGGCATGATCAAGTAGGAAATCAGGCATCTGATGGGAAGGGTTGCACAATTTTCATTGGAAACAGGGATTGGCTACCTCTACGAATTGCGCACTACGTAGTCCCAAAAACCAAGGATGAATCTTCAAGTTTGGGATTGTGCAATGCACAGTTCTATCTTGGGGTGAGATTGTGCATTGCACGGTATTAGTAGCTAAGGTGACAAGATGAACCCTAGAAATTTGTAGTGCATAGTTGGGGCGAGACTGTACTGCGCACTGAATAGTTCTAGAGGCTGATCTTGGAGCTTGACCATTGGTGTTACGTAGTTTCCAGGTAGGCAAAGTAAAGTGTGTAGATTTGCCTAAGAGAAGTGTGGAAAATGATAAGATCTAAGAGATAGTGTGAGCTTGAGCGCAGATCTAACTAAGTATGAATGAATCATGTTAGATCAAGTGCAAAAACATAATAAATGGGAAGCAAATAAAATTGGTGGGGAGAATTTTCGCAACGATGGCCATAGGTGCAAAAACAAAGAAACCAATGTGACACTTGTGAAAGGAAAATGATAACTTGAAACAACACTTTTAAAAGTTAAAACAAGTTGAAATGCTAGAAACCATGAAGAGAAATAAGCAAAATCACACTCACACAAGAGAAACGAGAAAAGCGACAGAAAAGGAGGAAAAATGCGATAAAAGTAAATACTTACCTAGAAAATTGATCGAGGTGGATATTGGTGGCCACCTACATATTCCACTTGGACCCCCAATGCTGTCTTTTTTAGTTTTTCAGTTTCCTTAATTGTAGCACAATTTACTCTTTCTGACAGTTTTTCGAGTGCTGAACTTCTAGAGCCATTTTGAGGCCCTAAATGATGTTTTTTGGGAAAACTAGGAAGACAAGAGACATTGATTGAGTTTTGCATTTGAAATTTTTATATGTCAGATAGATATTTCTAACGAGGTATTTTGTGCATCAAACTAAGATCGTATGCCAAAGTTACGACCCCCGGAAGTTGATGTACCAATTTACCCAAACGGGGTCCATAGTTTTGGCACTTCATCTCCTAGGGTTAGGATTTTAGATGTTTAGGGTTTTCCAATGTTTCTCAATAATAAATAGTCCTTAGAGAATAATTGTAACATATTTCAGAGGCATGTAGCACCACATCTCTTCTCAGAGGCAAGATACCATCACCTGAGCTAGTTTATTTCCATTCTCTTTGAAAGCATATTTCAGTATTTGATATTAATGAAATGAAGTGTTATTTCTATTTCATCTCTATATTTATGGTTATATCTGTGATTTGTTGATCCAAATTTGGATCCTTAAACTCTCTTAAAGCTACCCGAACTCTGTAAAAGCTCATACCGAAGTTTAAAGTCTTATGCATGTCGAAGCCTATCAGAAATAACCTCTGAATAATGACAATTTGCAGCCAGCACAAAGCAACGAGGACCTTCGGTCAAAGCGCATTGACCGTTGGCCCATGGGGAATATGCATGGTGTAAAAATGGTAGTTAGGAGGCTGAGACCAAAAAACAGAGGTTGTTTCTGATGCGTGATTAGCACTAATCATGCATTGCTGGGAAAAACCCCTCAAAATGGTAAAGCCCCAAGCGCTCGGTCACAAGGAAAGCCAATAAATCATGGGAAAAGCACTAAAATGAAAAGTGGGTCCCGTACTCCAAAGTTGGTGGAATATCAGAGGCATTTTAGGCAGTAAGCAGCTTTGTCAGGGGACCCAGCGATGCCATACAGTGATTGACGAATGTCTGGCAGATGAGAGAGAAAACCGCTCTCATTATAGGCTAACATGTGAGCAAGTCAACCACGCGATAAGAGCGATAACCGTAGGATCTAGAGGCCCCAGATCTAACGATAGAGATTGCGCTCGATGGGATACCGGATTTGACAGAGAAATAAGCTTCTGTACATAAAGGTTGAAGTCTGATTGGACCGCTGAGTTGGTGGATGAATCATTTCACAGAGTAACCGAAGTAACGAACTATTTGAGGAAGAGTTGGCTCAGCTCGTGAGGAGACAAGTGGCCACCTATCTGTGAAGCATTACAGTGATGATGATGCAGAGCAGGGAATTCCAGCAGACAGAGGTAGGAGATCCGAAGAAGTGGGAGAGGAAGCGAATAGTCATGAGACAGATTGACGTTAAGCCATGAATAGATAGAGAGTAAAAGGAGAGAAAAAAGAGAGCATCCTAAGGGTAGTAAGCAGACCTAGAAGTAGAAAAACCAGAGTCAAGCTCACTGTAATAGGCAAAGCCACCAGAGATTGGAGGGAAGACAACGAAGAAAACACTGAATGCACAAAGAGTCTGGGGTGTCTCTCAAATGTCGTGTGAAAATCCAAAGAGCTCAATTGGTAGCAGCATATTGTTGTTGGAATTGCTTGGAGGTTGAGCGATTCACAGAGGCATGTAAACGCCGAGCAAAAGAGCTTATAACAACCAGACCCAAGAACCAGAGCCAAGAGCCAGAGCAAGCGCCAGAAGTGAGATTTGAGAACCAGAACCAGAGCTAGAGCCGCAGAGCCAGAGCTAGAGTTAGAGCCATAGCCGGAGCCAGAGCAAGAGCTAGAGTTGGAAAGCTGAAGAGCTCCAAGAGCCAAGGGATAAGATGGTGTTCTGAGCCCAATGTTCTTGTATAAAACATTGTAGTTAAGTGTAGCACTTGTAAAAGAACTATTGCCATAATCCCAGAGAGCCTAATCAAGTTGATTAGAGCTCAAGGAGCCGTAGCCCAAGATATCAGGGAGAACTCCATATTATATTGTTGCCTTATGTGTTCGTTTTTACTGCTGCTTTAACTACTGTTATATGCATATCTATATCTATATTTATATTATATATAAATATATATATATATTATATATATATTATTTATTATATTATATATATATATATTATATATATATATATTATTATATATATATTATCAGTTTTAAGTACCTCCCCATATCAGCACAAATGACATATTTTAAGTAAATAATCAGCTGAAAACAAATACAAGCATACACCCATATTTTCAAGCATTTCTTAATTCCACATTGGTTAATCTTTAAGACTTGGGGAAACTTAGAAGCTTTGGAAGTGGGAGAGGTTCTTGTAAGTTATACAAGAAGCCTAAGAGCCCCATTTTCAGATTAGGTGGTATCAGAGCTTAAGATTGATTAACCTCACATTCAAATAAGGTTGTATTAGAATGATTGATTGATAGTTCAAAGATTTCTTGTCTGAAAGGTGTTTGGATAGTCAAGGATTGATTACCTCATCGATTGTATGCTTGCTTGCAAACTGGCTATTGTTTGAATTTGCAGAGGTGAAGGGAAAGCTATTGATAGCTTGGTCCAGGAAGGACAAGAAGGAAGAAGGGCTAAAGGCATTCTTCTATCCCAGAGGACCTCAGGGCAAACCTTGAAGCACAAAAGGTTGTTGCAAGAGGTTACTAGATAAGCTCTTTAATAATCTTGTTTGAAGTTCTTTTATGCATTTTGAAATGACAACTTATACAAGCGAGTCTTCAAATTCTTCTTTCTTCACAAGTTCCTTTAATGGATACATGAAGCAAGACTTGTCCACCATGATGGATATGGTGAGAGAAATGTATGAGGATCGAAGGAAGAGCAACATACTTAGAGAGCAATTGAATTCCGTAGAGGAAGAGAAGCAAATGTTTTCTGGCAAACTGCAGGAAATGGAGAGACAACTTCATATTGCAAATATGAACCTGAAAAGGATGCATGAGTTGGAGTCACAACTCTTTGTTGAAAAAGAAGCCTTGGCCAAGTATCAGCTTGAAGAAGAGGTAAACCATTCTTGTTTGTCTTCAATTTCTTCTAAGAATGCTTACATTGGTTCCCTTGAAAAACATACCAAAGGCATAGGTTCCAAGCTAATGTCCAAGATGGGCTATGAAGGAAAAGGATTGGGCAAACATGCACAAGGTATTATCGAGCCAATAATGGTTGAGGAAAGGCCTAAGCATTTGGGTCTTGGCTATGGACAGTCTTATGGATAGAATTCCAAAGTGGCGATGAAGACCATTGAAACAATTCCAAAAAGGAGTTTGATTGCAAGTCCTCTACCTCAAAAGTGTGAGGATTGTATTCAGGAGGAATGCAATAGCTTGAGACATCATTTGCATGATGTAGGTGTTCAGAAGCACACACTTGAACCAGAGAGTTGTGGAAACTCTGACAGCCTTGAAGAAAGTGATGGTCTTCCAAAGGGAGCTACTTCTTCTTTTGCTTCACCTCCTCATGAAGGCAATAAAGGTGAAAGAGGTAGGTATAAATCTGGTTATAAAATCATTCCTTTTGATTTTGTAAGGCATGGAAAAAGAATTGCATCTTCTTTTTTTTGTTTGGATAACCATTATGTTTCTAGATGTTGGAAGAGGATGGCCACATACAGGAAACTTTTGAAGGAAAAGAAGCAAGTAGCCAAAGGTCCACATGACAAGGCAAATCATGATGTCAAAAGGATGCACATGTGTTGCACTTATTGCCATAAGCAAGGGCATCTTGTTGAAATGTGTTGGACTTTGAATCCAACGCTGCTCCCACCAAAGTTGAAGGAGAAGGTGGAAAAAGAAAATGGCAGGGATGGAAATAAAGATTCCATGATTCATGTGGTTCAGCATGATTCACATATTGATGCTGATGTGTAAGCCAAGGAGGGTCCTTTCAAATAGATTGGTAAGAAATAGTTAGAATTCTTATCCATGTAAGGCTGCATGTCTAGTGATGCATATGTTTGCATTTTTTTGTGGAATAAATGCAAATTGCAGGATCTTACCAAATGGTAAATAGAAAGAAGTTGAGTCAGAAACTCACTTTATTGTTGCAACAATATGTTCATTTCAGCTTCGAAAGTACAATGTACTTAAGTGAAAGTTGATAGATGGAATGCATGCATGAGCATGAGATGCATGTGATGTTGGCATGGGAGAAGTTAACTTGGTTTCCAAAGTGGAGATCCTGAAGAAGTGTTTCATCTTTTGGAAAAGAGTCCTAAAGGTCTTTTTCCTACATGCTTGACTTGAAGGGTCATTTGTTGTAAAGGCATGTTTTAATGGCTTGTTATCTAGTCAATCATTTGTATATAGATATAAGACATGGAAGGGTTCACAAGATGTGAAATCTGTTTCTTTGTTGAAGCAGGAGTTAGCCCATGCAATTGTTGTCTGTATGCTTTCTGTTGTTAATAGTTGTTGTTGGCAGCTTTTCAAACAAGTCCAAATGAAAGTTTCGTGGAGCAGAAGTACTTCACATTTGTTTGAGACCCCTTAGATCAAGGATCAAGCCAAAGAAGTTCAAACTACCTTCTGTAAACTTCATAGCAGAAGTTCTACATGAAGTCAAGGAGGAAAACAGTTCTTCCCAAAACGACCAACCCATCCAAGAAGGGAAGTGGTTAGAGATTTTGGTTCAGAGACACTATGAAAAAGCAAGTGTAGGGAGGCTGAAAAAAGAGGGTGTTGTTACTCTCATTTACTACTCAGATCAGTATATCAGTATTTTGGTGGACCAAAAGTTCTTTTAGTGGGAAGGCATGATCCGAATTTGGATCCTTAAACTCTCTTAAAGCTACCTGAACTCTATAAAATCTCATACCAAAGTTTAAAGTCTTATGGATGTTGAAGCCTATCAGAAATAACCTCTCAATAATGAAAATTTGCAGCCAGCACAGAGAAATGAGGACCTTCAGTCAAAGCGCATTGACCATTGGCCCATGGGGACTGTGCACGGCATAAAAATGGCAGTTAGGAGGCAGACCATAAAACGAAGGCTATTTTTGATGTACGATTAGTGCTAATCACACATCGCTGGGAAAAACCCCTCGAAATGGTAAAGCCTCGAGTGCTCGGTCACAAGGAAAGCCAAGAAACCATGGGAAAAGCATTGAAACGACAGGCGGGTCCCATGCTCCAAAACCAACGGAATATCGGAGGCATTTCAAGCGGTAAGCGGGTTTGTCAGAGGACCCAACGATGCCATACAGTGATTGACGCGTGTCCAGTGGATGAGAGAGAAACGGCTCTCATCGCGGGCTAACGTCCGAGCAAGTCAACTGCGCAATAAGAGCAATAACCGTAGGATCTACAGGCCCCAGATCTAATGACGAAGATTGCACCCGATGGGAAACCGGATTTGATGGAGAAAATAAGCTTCGGCACATAAAGGTTGAAGTTCAATTGGACCGTTGAGTTGGTGGATGAATCATTTCACAGAGTAACTAAAGTAACGAACCATTTGAGGAAGAGTTGGATCAGCTCGTGAGGAGATAAGTGGCCACCTCTCTATGAAGAATTACAGTGATGATGACCCAAAGCAGGGAATTTCAACAGACAGAGGTAGGCGATCTGAAGAGGTGAGAGAGGAAGTGAATAGTCATGAGACGGATTGGCATTAAGCCACGAACAAATAAAGAGTAAAAGGAGAGAAAAAAGAGAGCATCCTAAGGGTAGTAAGCAGACCTAGAAGTAGAAAAACCAGAGTCGAGCTCACTGTAATAGGTAGAGCCACCAAAGATTAGAGGGCAAACAACGAAGAAAACGTTGAGTGCACAGAGAGTCTTGGGAGTCACTCGAAGGTGGAGTGAAAAGCCAGAGAGCTCAACTGACAACAGCATATTGTTGTTGGAATTGCTTGGAGGTCGAGCGATTCACAGAGGCGTGTAAAGGTTGAGTGAAAGAGCTTAGAGAAACTAGAGCCAAGAGCCAGAGTGAGCAAAATAAGCGAGAGTTGAGAGCCAGAACCAGAGCCAAGCCACAGAACCAGAGCCAAAGTAAGAGCCACAACCAGAGCAAGAGCGAGAGCCAGAGCTGGAAAGCCGAAGAGCTCTAAGAGCCAAGGGATAAGATGGTGTTCTAAGCCAAATGTTCCTATTAAAACATTGGAGTTAAGTGGAGCACTTGTAAAATAACTATTTCCATAATCCTAGAGAGCCTAATCAAGTTGATTAGAGCTCAAGGAGTTGTAGCCCAAGATATTAGGGTGAACTCCATATTATATTGTTGCCTTATGTGTTTGTTTTTACTGTTGCTTTAACTACTGTTATATGCATATATATATAAAATTGAGTACCTCCCCATATTAGCATAAATGACAGATTTTAAAGTAAATAATTAGCTGAAAACAAATACAAGCACACACCTATATTTTCAAGAATTTCTTAATTCCTCATTGGTTAATCATTAAGACTTGGGAAAATTAGAAGCTTTGGAAGTGGGAGAGGTTCTTGTAAGTTAGACAAGAAGCTTAAGAGCCCCATTTTCAAATCATTTGTTGCGTTCCTGTTTTAGTTCAAATCAATGGTATCAAATCAATCTTATCTTTCTCTGATTTTATTTTCATGTCCCCAATGAGGTTGGGATATAAGGAGTTAGGGCTCTAACTATTTGAACCATTGCAAGACCAACCTCGTAAATCCTAATGGCTTCCCATGGAGGAATATAAGAAATAGGACAGGGTAAGAGATCCTTTCAAAATCTTACTTGAAGAAGGCCTCGAGTGACAGAGGAACATGATTATTGATAACTTTTCCTAGATCCCTTAGTAGCTACCCAAAGGTGACACATCTTCTTCCAACAACTACTCTAGAAGCACCACGCCCTTTAAGATACAAGTTAAATTTGACATCCCCATATTTGAAGGTCAGATAGATGTGGACGCCATAGATAAATGGTCAAATTTGATAGAAGGATATTTTTTTGTTCACGATTTTTCCAGCTAGGAAAAGGTTACTTTTGCACTTCTCAAACTCACCCCCCATGTCAAGGACTAGTGAAAAACCTAATGTGAGAAGAAGGATGAAAGTACATCCTCACTATTTTCAGCCGCACCCACTTGGAATTCATTTTGGGATGCCATCAAGGATAAGTACTACCCTATCGGGAGAAATGAATATAAATACATAAAGTGGACCACATTGCGGTAGGGAAGGGACTAAGACGTGCCGAAGTTTACCAATGTTTTTCATACCCTTCACATAAATTTGGGTATCAAGGATTCTGAGTGACTTTTGTACTCAATTACCACAACTGTCTACACAGATACATCCAAGAGAACATGGAGATCCTAGACATATCCCCAGTCAGCATGGTGTACCGATACGCTGTCAAGATTGAGAAGAAGTTTAAACAAAAGAAGCAAGGGAGAGGCACCCCCAAACCATAGAGAAAAGGACAAAGTCAAGGCGGGCCAACCTATGACAACCAGCCAAAGCCGCAAGAAAAGAAAAACACCGTGAAGACAAAGAAGGACACAAAAATATGGTGTGCTTTCCCTAAGAGCTCTATTCGCAACACAAGTGAGTGTCAGGCCAATCAATCACAGGTGATTGAGATGAAGGCTTTCAAATTAGATGCATGTTCCAACTCTAATTCAGAACCTAACAAATGGAATGAAAAAGGGAAGAAGATCATTTATGTGGATCCCAGTTCCACTGTGACCACCACTAAGATCTAGAAGAATGAGCCTGAAGTTCTAGAGGAATGGGACCACCTCTTCCACTCACAAATTTGGGTGAACGGTTTTGTGTTGTAGTTCATTGTCAACAGTGGGAGCCAAAAGAACCTCATTTCAAAAGAGGTCTTAAAGCATGTGGGTCTACCAACTACAACACATCCACAGTCATACACCATCAGGTGGCTTCACGAAGGACGATATCTTCACATTAGCCGATACTATCATTTTCCGTATGATATCAAGCCCTTCATGGATGAGGTACTCTATGATGTTTCTCCTCTTAAATTTTGTGATGTATTATTAGGACAACCATACTTGTGGAAGTGACATGTTTTATATGATTCTAGACCTCGCTTTGTGATTATTACTTTGGGAAATTATTTGTACAGGATACCGAAGGTAGCCCTGCCTGCTATCATCTCTTTGATATCTGCAAACCAATGTAATAAGATCATTTCACATAGCATAATTTTTTTTTCCTTATGATTTTCCCTGTTAGAAAATTATATATTACGGAGCAATGGAACACATGAAATAATGCAGAAATATAAACACAGAAAATGCACAAAACAAGAGAGACACAGATATACGTGGTTCACCCAATTTGGGCTACATCCACCCCAAACAGCCAGTCCTTCCTTTCTATTATCCAGCAAAATGAAGAGACACAACCTACAGCAAATCCGCTGTAATATCCTTTGTCTTCTCTCACAGTCTCACCTCTCTGTTTATCATTCACACACAGAATACACATCTATCTCACAGCCTCAAATACAATGCCCTCATACAAAGAGAGGGGTTGCCTTCTAGGGCAAAAAGAAAAACCCTAAACTAAACATAAGTTCTACCGTCAGATCATCCGCCTAATGAACGGCCCAGATTGACTAGAAATTACTGTACTTTTACAAGGAAATTTTACAGCTGTTTTTAGCTTCGGGGGCGCTGCCCCCGAAACCCCCCGCCAGGGGGGGGCTCCTAAAGGTCACAGCCGCCCCCCCCTGGACCGCCCCTGCAGCGAATATTTTACGGGCAGCGTTGCCACCCCCATTTTGAACTGGGGTCCAATGTGGCGGTACTTTTGAATATAGAAGATAATCAGGCTCCACACCCAACATTTCCCTTAGCACAAGAAGAATATTGTGGCCATGGCTTCCAAACAGGGCTCCCTTGTACAACAACAGCAGATGGATATGGTCATGGAGGAGTACAAGGACATTTTCGCCTCACCTATGGGGGTACCTCTTCACTATCAGGTCAAGCACCCCATCGATCTGACCTCGTGCACACCACTACCCAATGAACTGATCTATCAATGCTCTGTTTTGGAGAACGATGATATCAAGAGGAAGTTTTAGGAGCTGTTGCAGAAAGGGCACAATAGGCCAAGCTCATCATTGTGTGGGAGCCCTATTGTAATAGTATAGAAGAAGGATGGGACCTAGAGACTATGTATGTACTAACGTGCATTGAACAAGAGCACTGTTCGGAATAGGTACCCAATCCCATGGATTGATAACCTTCTGGACCAACTCAAAGGGGCCAAATATTTTAGTAAGATTTACTTGAAGTCGGGTTATCACCTGGTGCCTATCTAACCCTCTGATGTGTGGAAGACTACCTTAAAGTCGAAGGAGGGCCTTCTTGAATGGTTGGTCATGCCTTTCAGGGTGCCAAATTCCCCCGCAACCTTCATGAGATTGATGGATGACATCTTGTGACCCTTCACCAATGCATTCGTGGTGGTGTATTTAGATGACATCTTGATCTTTAGCCATATTTGGGAACAACAACTCCACCATATTCGACAAGTTGTCCAAATCCTGTGACAACACAAGTTGTGTGCCAATCTGGAGAAATGCACTTTTGTCATGACCCAGGTTGAATATTAGGGGTACATAATTGTTGAGAAGTGTTTACATGTAGACCAAGCCAATATAAAGTCATTCAGGATTAGCCAGCCTCAACCACTCTAACAGAGCTCCGTAACTTTCTAGGCCATGCCAATTTCTATCACAAGTTCGTTTTGGGGTTATCTCATATCATTTGGCCTTTAAGTCAAGTCACCATGGGTGAAGTGAAAGCAAATTTATTTTTGTCTGAAACCAAACAGAAGGCATTTGCAGAGCTGAACTAGCACCTCTTCTCTACATCAGTGCTAAGATTACTAGACCTACAACAAGCATTTGATATTGATACAAATTCCTCTGACTATGCTATTGGTGCAATTCTTACTCAGTAGGTGCATCCAATTGCTTACCACAGTGAGACACTTAGACACAATCCAAAAGTATCCCACCTATGAAAAATAAATGTATTCCATTATGTAGGCCTGCAATGAATGGAAGCATTACATTCTAGGGAAGGAAATAGTGATCCACACATACCAATGACCCCTGCAGTCCATACAAACACAAGGGAATTTGCAAAATGATTGCCCTAAAAAATGGTCCACATACCTCTAAGAATTCCATTTGAGCATTAATTAGAAGAAGGGAAGCACCAATAATGTTGGAGATTGCCTTAGCCAACTACCATTCATTGCATTGATCATTGTGCTCAACTCCTGTGGGCATGAGACTTCGACGTGGCCACATCTTTAAGAGAGCGATCTAGAATTTGGCAACACTGACTAGACACCCTTGAAAGGTCATAAAGTTCCAAAATTTCACCTCCAGGATGCACTTTTATGCCACATGGGACACATCTGTGTTCCTTCAAGCGAGCATGTCGAGATGATTTGGGAGGTGCACTATAGTCAGGCTGATAGACATTTCAGAGTAGAGAAAACAGTGGTAGTACTACAAAATTATTTTTATTAGCCAAACCTTCATTAGGACGTTGGGAGGTACATTAAATCTTGCACTTCCTCTGCCATTTCCAAACCAACCATCAACAATCAAGTCCTATATACTTCTTTTCCTACACCTAGTCGACCTTGGGAATCCATCTCCATGGATTAAACTTTGGTCCTTCCTTCTACTAAGTGTAGCAATGACAACGTTTTCATGTTCATCAACAAATTCTCTAAGATGGCCATAATGGTGACCTGCAAGAAGAGTATCACAGTAGAGGCCACTACTAAGCTCTTCTTTGAGCGAGTGTGGGTACACATTGGGATCCCACATTCCATCGTCTCAGATTGGGATAGAAGATTCCTAAGTGAATTTTGGTCAAGTCTATCGTTGATGTTGGATACCAAACTCAGTATTTCCACAACCTTCCATCCCCAAACTGATGGCCAAATAGAGTTCGTCAACAGGATGGTCATACACATTATGAGCATGTATAACTTGAAGCATCCAAACATACGGGATGGAACCCTCCCCTATGTCCAACACAACTACAACAGAGTTCTCCATATCTCAATGGGCCTCAACACCTTTTAGGTATGGCTTGGATTTCAACCATTATGCCCCATTGATGTGGCCATACCATTTGTAGCTACTAAGGTAGATTCAACCCATGTCTAGTCGAAGCAGATAGGGCTAACAATTCATTAAGTGCATTCAACACATCCACCGGCAGGTACATGAAATATTGGACAAAGCCAATGCTAAGTACATGTAGTGCCATAATCAGCATCGGGTGTTGCACAAGTTCCAGGTGGGTGACAAAGTTTGGCTACAATTGTCGAAGGAGTGCCTCACTGGACCCCACCGTAAGCTTTGTCTGCTATGATATGGGCCATACACCATCACTAAGGCGGTAGGGGTCAATGCCTTCGAGCTTCGAATTCCATTGTTCCTTGGTATACACCTAGTGTTCAACGTAGACCACCTTCAGCCATATTTTCCGCCATTGTTGGACACATCTAACATTGCAGAACAACTCACACCAACAAAGCTAAACCCCATACTGCATGGAATAGGCCACAACTAATTGAATCATGGCCACATAGATCAAGAACACCCGCTAGTAGAAGATCCAACTATATCGAGTTGTCAAAGTTGGCCAACGCCTACATGAAGGCAATTGGCTCACTAGGGACCGAGTTCAACAGAAGTTTTCCCATCTCATGGAGGCACCCAATGCATCATCGAACATTGCTTCCTAAGGGGCGAGGACTAATCTAGGTGGATATTGATGTCCACCCACCTACTCCACTTAGCATCGCAACATTGTCTCTTTTAGTTTTTTCAGTTTCCTTAGTTGTTTCATAATTTACTATTTTTGGCAGTTTTTTGCGTTCTAAACTTCCAGAGCCGTTTTGAGGCCCTAACCGATGTTTTCTTTTGGTAAAAATAAGAAAAAATGAGGCATTGATTTAAGATTGCATTCAAAGTTTGTATTTCTAAGATAGATCTTTCTAATGAAGTATTGTGCACGTCAAACAGAGATCGTATGCTAAATTTACGACCCTAGGAAGTTGATATACCAATTTACCCAAATAGAGTCCATAGTTTTGGTGCTTCATCTCCTAGTGTTAGGTTTTTGGATGTTTAGGTTTTCTCAGTGTTTCTTAATAAAAAATAGACCTTAGACCCTCATTGTAACACAATTCAAAGGCATGTAGCCACCACATCTCTTCTCAGAGATAAGATATCATCACTCGAGATAGTTTATTTCCATTATGTTTCGAAGCATATTTTAGTATTTTATATTAATTAAATGAAGTGTTTTTTTGCCGCATCTCTATATTTATGGTTATATATGTGATTTGTTTCATTATTGTTTAATTTTGGATCAAAAAGTGATGAAAAATCCACCAAAGGTTCCATGATATCTTTGGGAATGCCAAAGCTTCAAGATCGAATGTGAAAATGAGCTCTAGAGGTAGTGATTGACTAGATTTGATCAAACGAGGTTTTATGACGCACCTGCCTAAAATAAAGGAAAAATGTTTGTTGGCGAAAACTTCTAAAACAATGAGTGCGCTTGCCTCAATATACTAATAATGGATCCCTAGTTCCTAGGGATGCTTTTTTTCCCTTAATTTTTCTTTCGTTTAGAGGAAAATTTCCATGCACACTATCGGAAAAGACTGCGCAATTCTGGGGAACTGGAAAACTTTTCGGCTTAGTGACTTGCAGAGTTTTCGAGCTCAGTGAGGGATTGCTCATTTTCTCGGCTCAGTGCTTAGCTGCCTTCCATGACTGCTTAATTCCAATTATAAGGGTTGAATTCCTTCTATAAATGTGCAATTTCTAAGTTTAAGGCTAACCACCAATCTAAACTACGCAATTCCAATCATCAAGGTTGTCTCCCTTCAAAGATTGTGTAGTTTCTAGAGGCAAGACAAACAATTTTGTGTAACCAAATTGGGAGATCAGCTTGTGAGTTATAAATATCAACTAAGTGAGAAAACACAAGAAAAAATGAAAATATAAGTCTGAGTCGAAGCATGAATACCTGGATCGGTGCAAGATGAGCTCTTGTGGATAAGAAGGGAGGCTCCAAAATCGAAGCATAGGAAAAGATTTTGAGGGTCATTGTAGCCATTACAACAACTAACTCACTAAATGTTTTCAACAAAATAATATGCTAGAAGATGAAATTGAGTATCCATAAAATTAGGGAACTCTTTATAAAAAATACAATAAGTTTCTACTATTTTTTCCATAGAGTGATGCTTGTGATATGTATATATTTGGAGATGATACTTTCATGTGATCTCAATTAATAATACTTAGTAATTACGTAAATGTTGTCGCAAAAGTATTTATTAGCATAATAATGGTTTATTAGTGTCAATAGGATTATGTTAGGTACTTATGATTATTTACTTATGAAGCAACAATGCTTCACAAAATACACACACAGATATATATGTATATAATTGGGCTTGTCAAAACACTAAGATTAGTGATTCTTGATATTTCTTTATAGAATTTTTAGTCAAAAGAATATCATATATGTATGCCATTATTATGATTAACAATTTGGCCTAATTGTCCCCTATTTTCTTTTTCAACTTCCTATAAAACCACAATTTAGCCCGATTGCCCCCTATTTAGTTCAATGGGTATTATTTTTCAACTCCCTAAAAACCACACACCCGTGTATCAACTACTAATCCCACAATTCCAAGAAAGACACTTTATTCCAATTCCTCAGTACCTTTCGTAGGTTATTGATGGTTACTTTACGCTTTTGATCGTTGACCATGGCTTCCCAAAGGGTTATATCATCCATATTAATTCTCACATAAGTTTGACATTGGATAGTGAATATTAAAAGCGACAATGATTAAATGTATCTCCACCATTCAATATCGAACCTTCCATCCAACTCTAATATATACTACTTATTGGGATAGATATATTGACAGATTTATTAATATAGAGAAATTATGGCCCAAATAGAAAATATGAAAAATCATCTTTACATATATAAAAAAATATTGAAGCATATGACATAAATATTATGTGAGAATAGTGGATTCATAAATAGTTATGAAATATATGTGATAAGCATATACATTCTCAAATAAGTTACAATATGTTCATAGTATTACAAGGGTAAAATTAAGAATTCCAAATTACTTTAAATCATAACCACACACTCGAATAAGATAGGGTTGTAGCATAGTCGATTTGTGCTGTGGTAATCCTCAAATCCTCGCATGAGGTTTCATTTTGAACATGCATTATGTGATAACATTAATTAATTTCTTTTGCAATATTATAGTTGCATCAAATTAGCAACATATTCCAGTCATATCCAAATATTTTAAAATTTTAAGAAATTGATGGTATTTTGCTAGTGTTGTGTTTGCATTTACTTGTGTCATGATTGTGTTGTTGCTATGTCACTTGAATGTTTTATGCATAATTTGCATCATGACAGATTGAGATAACATCACATTTATAGATATAAAGCATTTCCAAATATTGTATAATTATTATAAAATAATATAATATGAAAAATTATATTAAATTATTAAGGATAATCCTATCTAATTGTGCTTATTGCAATATCATTATTTTGAGTGTGTTATAGATATTTATATATATTGGCTTCTACATAGATTTTTAGAAATAAAATAGATATAAATTATTTTTCTAGGGATAATGATTATATTGAATTTATTTATTTTTATGGTTTATTGATTTATATTTTTTCTTGTACTTTTGAATAGTAGATGATTGAAAGAGAATTAGTGGTGGTGCTTTCTTTCTTGGATGTGAATGCCTTGTTTCATGGTTGAGAAATAAGCAAGTCTTAATTTCTCTCTCTATCGTTGAAGTAGAATACATAGTACCAACTTTGTGTTGCGTTCAACTCTTATGCATGAAGTAGACTTTACACGATGTACAAGTATTATATGATTGAAGCATATTTGTATTATATGTGATATTACAAGTGCCATCAACACGTCCAAGAACCCTATTTTCTATTCAAAGCGAAAACATATTCCAATCAAGTACCATTTCCTCTGAGGGCAAGTTTCAAATCAGATTGCGAAGTTGGGGTATGTACCTACAAATGAGCAGGTAGCTGATGTATTCACCAAACCTCTCCCAAGGGATCAATTTGAGTGTTTAAGTCAAATATTAGGAGTAACTTCTATTGAATCCCTCCACTAGATCTTCCTCAAGATGAAGAAAGGCAACCAACAAGCACTTAACTAACATATCAAAAGAAAGTTTCCAAGTCCACATGATCAATAAGACAAGGGGAGCTAAGTTGTTGGGGAATCATGTTGTTTTCTTTTCCATTGATGTCAAAGGGGGAGAAGTACACCAAAAAAAAGTACACTAAGAGAGATGTACACCAAAGGGGAAGTGCATCAAAGGGGGATCAACATCCATGGGGGGGAAGGAAGAGTAAGAAGGATGAGAAGTAAAAGAAGTATATTTTTCTTTTATGCTTGTGTTTCTTGTTTTTCCATCAATTCCAATTGGGAAGAATGTTAGAAATAGTTTGTCATTGATGGAAGAAGAAAAGAAGATAATGGAAAAATCCTTTATGGATGCAATCCATTTAGTAAAGCAACATAGAATTTAGAGCCATTTCTAGTGTAGCAAGTCATCTCAAGTGTTGTTGGAAACTACTTAGATGGATAGAGCTCTGAAAGAGATTTTCAACGATATATCCAAGTTTATAAATGGCCTCCTGGATCAGAAGCCCTAAATTATAAGGTTATAGCTAAAGAAAAGGTGATGGTCTTGGCTAGAGTTAGTTTTTGTGTTTTTCCAATGTTGGTTGACCAGTTGGAAGAGAAGAGTAGTGTTAAATTTTATGAAAATTTGGAGTTGGATAAGTGCCACGCATCAACCCCAACCCATCGACCAATATGCAAGGGTTCATGCCCATTTAAGGGTTAACAATAGGGGAGGCCATGCATTGGGAAATTTTTCCCAAACCTCCAATAAGAATATCAACAACATAGGGTGAATGTGAGATCCCCCCCTCTTCACCATGAAACCACTTATGTAAGGGCCCACAAAACCACCAATGAGATTGACCCTTGTTGGGCTAATGTGGCTAGAGGACGTTAGTAGGAGAAAAGGATATAATTTGTGGATGACAAATGAGGGAGGCCGCCATAAACAACACACCCTCGTAGATGATCCCCTAAAGTTACAAAAGTAGGTTCTTGGATTGGGATGATGAGGTGTCTAGAGGACATGCAGTCGGTGACACATTAAGTGGAACAAGTTATGATTGGTGCACAAAAGCATTGGGAGGTCCCCATTAGATAACTAATCAGGAGCTCAAAATTTGCCAAAAAATAAAAGTTGTCAGAATTTTGTGAAGCCTAAACGACCACGTATTTCCCATCATCCTAAATTCGAAGCAACCCATTTCACGCAAAATGGACACCATATGCTCCCAGAAACACAACTTGTTCACTTTGAAAAGCAAGTAAAGTTTTTATAGGTGGTTGACTGGGATACTGACTAGGCATCCGTATCACCTAGGTGGAAAGAGGAATGTTCTCAGAATATTCCCAAAATATTCTCATAATATTTTTTTGAGTTGGCGATGTCCTATTGGTCCATGTGTTTGGGTTCAGGTCAATGAGGAGGTGACACATGGCTAAGCCAGAGGCTACCACGTGTCCTCCTAATGACCAATTAAAATTTTTGCATGGCGACAGGGCAGAAGTTGGGCTCGAACCCACGACCTCCCACAACACGGTGCAACAAGTTTCCAATCCGCCTATGCATTGTTATTTAACATATTATGGATTCAGGTCTATGTTAAATTTTGCCACTGTAAAGGTTGGGGAGTGGGCGGACTTAACGAGCCCCCCATGTGAACACCTATCTTCCAACCCGCAAACATTTGCTTTAATCCTACCGCGATAACCACCAGACCAAGTGGCATATGTGACCGCTCCTCAAATCGCCTGCAAATAGTTACACTAGCCAGTGGAGGGAGGGGGTCAACGTCATGGCTAGCCCCTGGGCGCATGGCCCCCATATGATCAAATTTTTGGTTCTAAGGCATTGACAACTAAACTAATGGTCCTACGAATCCACCCGAAATTCGTGGAATTTGTTGCTCCGTTAGCAGATAATGGGATAAATTTGTAGCATGATGTCAGATTAGGTGAAAATTGTAAAGTGAATAGTGGAGAAACTAGGGGAGGTCATAAATTCTCCAATTTTCAACCAAATTGGGTGCAAAAAGAGGCTAGATAACCATTTTTGGACATTCTGGACTCATTGCAGTAGGTATCAAAATCAAAAAAGGACTATATATATAGTGTTTTTCAGGTTGAAGTCTATGGATGCCATGGTCAACCAGAAAGTTGAATCAGTTTGTGGAGGAGTTTTAAGATGGAGATGACCTTACAAGGGTTTTCCAGCCTCCATGTGCTTTCTACAACAGCCACTACATCAGTGTTGTACCTTTTATTGCTCTTTTCTCTATGTGTTTTGGAGAAGAGAGTTGTTTATGACTTCAAGTGGATTGTAGTATTGTTGATGCTCTTTGAAGTTGGATTATTGAGTCTTGGTGCAAGATGCCTTTATTTACTGAAAGTTTACATATTTGACCGTAGGTTAACATGTATTTGGAGTGATAACTCTTGTAGAAGTTATTTCTTTGAAGGAGAAACTAACCATTCCATTTCTCAACAATTTATGCACTCTTCTTTTACAAACATTTAGCATAATGAGAAGGGTTCATGCCATTAGAGCTGATCCAAGGAGATGTAGCCTAGGAGGGGTGAACTCCTTTATCAATGACTCGTGTATTACTGATTGATGCATGCTTCCATTTAGTGTTTTGATTTCATGTTAAACGTTTTTCATGAAATTAAATTAATAGATCACACATAAAACTCATATGTTTACTTTCTATTTTGGAGTACAAACATCAAGCACATTGTTGTATTCTAATGAGGATCTTAGCATAGAAAACTATATTCCAAATTCAGATGAAGTTTGTATCAGAGCACTAGTTTGCTTTGTGCACGGACGAATTTACTGTTGTTTGCAAGTGAATGCGTTTAAAAGATCAAGTGAGGAGAAGGTTTTAGAAAGGAGAGCAAGATTGTTACAATCTCTAGCACCAATTCTACCTCAAGTTGTAGTAGAAGCTTCAAGAAAAGCATGTCCCAAGGAGGAGAACTTACAATAATGTCATAGGATGTGAAGGATTTTAGAAAGACTTTCTTAGACATGGTATAAATGGTGAAAATCCTTTACAAAGAGAGGAATACCAAATTGCAAGGTCGAAGCTCTACACCTCCAAGAGGAGAATGTTCTCTAAAGGAAGAAGGTAACAAGAATGATGATAAACCACCATCTTCTCCATAATATTCTTGTTTTTCTACAACCCTTATGCAAGATGCCAGTGTATAAAGTCCCTCAGAGAAGGAATATGGAAAATTTTGTACCTTTTATCCACATGATGTGGAGGATGAGGTTCTATCAGCACCCAAATTCAAGGATCTGAAAGAAGAGAGCCAAAGAGTCCAAGAGGACACATCCAGAATAAAAAGAGAGTTTGAAAACATCTTTGTACCTCAATAAAAAGATGAGGCAAATGGTTATAATTTACATGCTTCTTATTTAAATGAAATTGTTCATGTAAATTCATGTGCAACCATTGAAAAACATAGTAAAATCATTAGATCCAAGCTCCTGACCAAGATGGGTTACAAGGGAGGATGACTTGGAGTGAACCATCAAGGAATTAGAAATCCAATTGAGGAAAAGGAGAGGCCTAAATATGAAGGCTTAGCCTATGTTGCAAAAGAAAAATGGTCTTCTAGCGAAAACTCAAGGGTATCGAGTTCCTTTTTATATAAAGGAGGACATGAGGAGGCAAGATGTTGGGATTTGCATCCAGAATTGGTACCCACCTGGTTCCTCAAGTATAAGGAGGACTTAAAGTGAAAAACATCTACAAAGAGAGATGAAGAAGTTGAAGAAGAAACAAAGCTAATTTCTTATTGCCATGCAAGTTCCTCACGCAAGAAGCGTAAGCCAAAGGACAAAAAAGAGAGGTATAATTGTCATGTTAATTCAAATTCTTTTCATAATGGAAACCAACATGCTAATTTGAATAACATGTTGAGAAATGTGTTTCCATGCACCTTTTGTATTTCATATAACCATTGTGTATATAACTGCTATAAACAGAAAGTAATCATGAAGAATATGTTTGTGTCTAATGAAATTGGGACTCAAAAGAGAAAATCTCATCCAAGGCGAAAGACATGTGAGCTAAGAGAAGCTCAAAGGAACTTTTGCAATCACTACAAAATTAGTGGGAATTGGGTCGAGAAGTCTTGGAAATTGTTTCCACAACTTCATCCTAGTAGGGGCAAGCAAATTATGCAAGCACCATAAGAGGAAGTGACAAAAGAAAAAGTGGTGCAAGATGCGACCATCCTTGGAGAAGCTCTCGAAGCAGAAAAAATTCAAATAGAGGGTTTATTTACGTGGTTGGGTAAGAAATGGGTAGAATATTTGTCCATTTGAATTGTGTAAATATTTTTTTGGCAGTAGTTGAATATCCCCATAGTTGGGCAATTTGTAAAAGTGATGTTAATAAATAAATCACTTATATGCAACATTGTTTTTTTTGGCATTGTTATGCTAGTATGGCTTATTGATAGTCAATTTGAATGGAAAATTTGGGAGTCAATTTTTTTCTATCTCATAAAATTCATTTCTATTTGTAGTTTAAGAAAACATTTTAAAACTGTTGTATGAGTAGTTGCAACACATTTAGTATATTACAAATGTGTTAAGAACTCAGGTTATACAAGTATTCACTATGTAAAACTTGCTTTGGTTCATTTGTCAAAGTCTTTTTGGGATCTTATCCTTGATAAGGATTTTGCAAAAGAGTGCCATAGGAATTATTCTTAGGAAGGATGTTGTTGTGGATGGCCATAGCGATATGGACAAGCTGAGAAGAACATTGAACTTGAATTCTTTAGCTAGGTTAAATTTCAAGTTTAGCTTAAGAAAGAGCCAAGACAAGTACAAGTCAAGGTACTACAATCATTGATTGGATCAAGTTTGGAAAAGTGAAGGAATTGTACCTTCAAATGCTAAACAATTGAAAGTGAACTTTTGAGGACCAAAAGTTTTCAATGGGGAAGAGTGAACAGGAGGTAAAAATTTGCCAAAAAAGCAAAGTTGTTAAAATGGTGCAGAACCTGAATGACCTTGTAGTGCTTATCATCTTGAATTCGGGGCAACTCGTTTTGCGCAAAACGAAAACTGTATGCTCTCGAAAATGTGATCAGTTCACTTTGTCAAACAGGTAAAATTTTTGTAGGTGGCTGACTCGGATGTTGACTGGGCATCTGTACCACTTAGGTGGCAATGGAAATATTCTCATAATATTCCGTTGAGTTGCCGATGTCCTATTTTTCCATGTGTTTTGGTTTGGTCCAACCAAGAGTTGACACATGGCTAAGCCATAGGTTGCCATGTGTCTTCCTAATGACCAATTAAAATTTTGGCATGGCGGCAGGGCGGAGCCTGGGCTCGACCCCATGACCTCCTATAGCACAATGCATCAAGTTTCCAATCCTCCTACGCTTTGTTTCTTAACATATTATGGATCTAGGTTGATGTTGAACTTTACTGCCATAAAGGTTGGGGGGCAGGCAGACTTAACCACCCCCCCATGTGAACACCTATCTACCAACCCATAGACATTTGTTGTAACCGCACTATGATAACTACTAGCCTAACCACTAGACCAGGCAGCATATGTGACTGCTCCTCAAACTGCCTGCAAACGATTACACTAATCGTCAGAGGGAGGGTGTCAACGTTGGGGCTAGCCCCTAGGTGCATGGCCCTCAAATGACCTAGTTTTTGGTTCTAAGGCCGCTAAATTAATGGTCCTACAACTTTGCCCAAAATCTAGGGAATTTGTTGCTCCGTTAGTGTAAAATGGGGCAAATTTGTAGGATGATGCCGGATTTGGTGCAAATTGTAGAGAGAATAGTGGAGAAACTAGGAGAGGTCATAACGTCTCCATTTTTTTACCAAATTGGGTGCAAAAAGAGGCTAGATAGCCATTTTTGAACATTCTGGACTCATTGGAGTAGTTTTCAAAATCAAAGGAGCACTTCTAGATAGTTTTTTTTGCAGGTCTAAGTTTATGGGTGCCATGGTCAACCAAAGAGTTGAATCTGTTTATGGAGGGCTTTGAAGATGGAGATGACCTTGCAGGGGTTTTCCAGCCTCCATATGGTTTCTCCAATACCTATTACATCACTTTTGTAGCTTTTATTCCTCTTTTCTCTATGTGTTTTGGAGAAGAGACGCATTTATGTACTTCAAGAGGATTGTAGTACTGTTGATGCTCTTTGAAGTTGGAGTATGGGGTTTGGGTGAAAGATGTCTTTGTTTGCTGAAAGCTTACATGTTTGACTGTAGGTTAACATGTATTTGGAGTGATAACTCTTGTAGAATTTGTTCCTTTGAAGGAGAAACTAACCATTCCATTTCTCAACACTTTGTGTACTCTTCTTTTCTAAACATTGAGCATAATGAGAAGGGGTCATGTCATTAGAGCTGATCCAAGGAGATGTAGCCTAGGAGGGGTGAACTCCTTTAACAATGTCATTTGTATTACTGAACGATGCATTCTTCCATTCAGATTTCATGTTTAAATTTTTTCATGAATGTAACTTAATAAATCACACATAAAAACTCATGTTTTTACTTGCCATTTTGGAGTACAAACCTCAAGCACATTGTTGTATTCTGATGAGGAACTTAGCATAGAAAACTAATATTCCAAATTTAGATCAATAAATCATCTTGGAGGTCTTACCTCAAAAGGGAAAATGTAAACGAAAATTTGATGGAGCTGATAGCAAATGGCATCATGTTAGCAACATTGCAGAGGACACAACAATTAATTTGGCCTAGGACCCTTAATTTTTATTAAAGAAGTTCATTGAAAAACCAAGACCCAAGACCCATAATACTCCATACCATTGGTGACATGGACAAACCAAAATGTGACACATGGTATGATTTGATTGACTGAAGGAGACACAGTGGTAGCATGATGTGAACATGATGTGTCCCAATCAGAGTGTGACATGTGGCATGCATATTTAACATTTTCAAATATGTAAGTGATTCAAAAATGAGTGACACATAACACCATCTAGTAAGTGACATGTTGCATCCTTATAGAGGTGGAAGAGAAGCCAATAGTAAGGAAATGATGGAGCATAGGTGGCATCATCATGGAAGGGACACATCACCTCAAAAGAAACTATCTCTAGAAGAAACTATCTCGGAAGAAGTAATTTTGGGAGAAATGATCTCAAAAGATACAAAAGGGCACACAGGCAGAAAGTACGAGAAATAAAGCTTGAGAAATTATTTTTGGGACACAGTGGCATTGAGATGGCTAGACATATAATCTTGTCGATTTTGTGACTGGTCCATGAGGACACTTAATCTTGGAAGAAACCTCCTGAGAAGAAATGACACTGGAAGAAACCATCTCAAAAGAAATGATCTTAGTAATAAACAAGGGAGCTCTACTATGTTTTTGAAGAAAGATTTTTTTATGAGAAATAAATCTGAGAGCTAAAAGATGATCTAGTACTCTAGCCTAAGCACGATTCGATGACAAGGGGCTAAGGAGATCTATAGTCTTGATTGCAAGTGCTCAGGGATATAGCGCAAAGGATCCCAACCAATGGATATATGAAAAGTTTGTATAGTGCTACGTCTTTGGGCTTATATGATGTGTGAATGGGTTGGAAGCTCTTAATTTGGCATATGTGTCATATTTGGAGAATTACACTAAATCGATAGAGCACTAAAACTAGTATAACATAGGCATGAATGAGTTGGCAGCAAAATTGGTGGAATGGACAATTTACAGGAAAATTTAGTAGTATGGCTAAATTTGGAGTCACCTAAATTTAGAAAGTCATAGACAAAACCTGTAAAAAATCCAAAAGTATAGAATTAAGCAGCTTAACTCGAGCTTTCTTACAGAGAGAGGGGAGAAGAGTTAGAAGACTTAAATACCACATTCAAAAGACTTGATAGAAGTGGTAGATAAGAAAAATTAAATATTCATGCAAGAGAAAGAGCTAAATTTAACTAAAATTTGAGGAACTAAAAATATCAGCCCAAATTCTTTATAAGCATAATCAATGTTTTTTATTTCTAAGTAAATTTAATTCTATTAAGAAAGAGAGAAGGTATTTACATAGTGACCGAAGTCAGTACATTGCTCTGATAAGAGCCATCATTCCAAAAACTAACTTAAGCCTCCTTCCGGAGGAAAAAGAAACACATGACCATGTTCTAAAACCACCCATGGAGTCCCATACATCCCGAAAAAAAGCCAGGAAACCCGTACATCAGAAACTAGAAGATACCCATAACCTAGATGACTAAGAAGCAGCCCGAGGATAGCCAACACTTGATCAAAAAGAAAGAAGACCACCTTCAACAGAATCATGCTACTCATCAGGCCGTTCCTCCACAATTAAGCTCCAGCCGAATTTTGGTTCAACCTCAAAAGGAGCATTGAATTGAGCCGAAGGACTGGGATCGGCAGGCTGCATCTCTGTGTCCTAAATGCCTCCTCCTGGTTCAGCTTGAGCAGGCTGTGGCATCATACCAATGCCAAGCTGGAACGCAGGGGGAGGACCAACAGCAGCCCCCGCACCTCCCGTATGACTATCAGAGCCTTCCAATTGTGTGGATTCATAAAACACCACAGAGATGTGTGCAGTGACCCGTGGCTGATGAAGCGAACTGTTGAAAGTGAAAATGGCTAACCCAGTCGTTGAAGGTGGCCCCTCAGGTGGATTGGAGACACGGTGCCTTCCACGCCCACTACGGGTGCTCGAATAACGCCCAGTGAACAGCTCGGTGGTGGCCGGCGAGTCCGAAGTGGAGTCGTTGGGGGCGCGCCTGGGTTGGCCTTGGCTGAAACCCATTCTCTGTCGAAGACGAACCATAATGGGAAGGGCCTTAGACAGAAATTCACCAAACACCACAATGAAACCTTGAAAGCCGACAGAGGTGGGAGAGGACCAAACGAGAAAAGAGGGCTTGTTCTCCCCTGTCTTCCACCCACCCCTTTCCAAGATCGAGCACAGAACAGGGCAAATGTACAGGAGGTTCGAGCTGAGGGAAGAAAAACTCAGAGGCCTCCTCCCAGAGCCAGATAGCATACCAAAAGGAATACCGCCAAACTCTAAACTTAAAACCTGAGAACCAACGAGATGGGATAAGAATGAACGGGACTGGAGAGGCAGTTTTCTTTAGTATCCCCCCCGTCCTCTTCCAATTCTTCGCACGATATAGGACCAATGCACCCAAAACCCGAAATTGAGGGTGGTATGCTCAGAGGCCACCTCCTAGAGCCAGAACTCTGACCAGTACCCTGGAGAGAATTAGCAAAAACCAGACACAGTGTCTCTGCTTCAGGCTTAGAAATGACAGAGAAGACCCAGCTCAACACCTCACCTCGCTACACCGCGCTTGCATTACGATGCCCTTCCTTATAATTGTCTGCCTCTTCTCGATTAATCCACACCATAACTGCCTCATTGATGGAGGCCGCCATCGCTTGCAGGTTACAGCATGCGAGAGCGGAAGCCATAACAACAGATCCTGTAGCACTTAACAGGAAACCTGCATGTCAGGCTTCCCTCCCCCGATTGACATTAAACATCTCGTACAGGGTGGGCAGGTGTCGAGCCGCCTCCCACCACCCCTGTCCCATCACGCTAATCGCCTCTCTATTCACTCGCATTCGGGGGAGCTGCATCATTTTGAACCAACTTGGTGTATTCCTGGGCATGATCATGATTTTGAATTATGTCATTTGTGCCTGATAACATGGTGTGTCTCGCTTCCACTCCCAAATTTTCCAGGAGATCTGCAACCTTGTTTCCTTCCCTCTTTATATGATTGAAGATAATGGCTTGATTGTTGTGGAGAAGGTGTTCTATGGCCTTCAGCCTGGCCTCAAGCCTCCAGGTTTTAGAAATTTTCCTTGCATGAGTCCCGTTTTGAAGTTATTTGGCCATGTTTATGAGAATTTGGGAGTCCCCTTCAATCTCCAGGGGTTGGAAGTTGAGTTTCTTGGAGAGGAGGAGCCCTTGCCAAAGCCCTTCCAGTTCCGTTGAGTTATTGGTGTCCCAGCCTATTTTGGCAAAGTAGATGAGGATTGGAGACCCTTTGTAGTCTCTAAAAACACCCCCAAATCCTGCATTTCCGGGATTGCACACATGATTGAGTTGTTGTGACTTGGGTCCCTTAAACCAATGCCTCCTTTTTCTTTAGGCTTACAGATTGTTGTCCATCTAACCAAGGCCCATTTGCGATGGGTTCCAGTGGTGCCCCATAAGAAATTGCGCTAAAGGGATTTTATTTTTCTAATTACCCATTTGGGCGCTGCCAAGATATAAAAAATGTATAGAGGCATAGACTGAAGTACCACTTTGATTAAGACCAATCGACTCGCAATATTCAAAGTTCTATGAGTCCAGAGATTTAAGCGAGATTCTAGCTTCTCAAGGAGAATGCAACAAGAGGCGTGCTTTAAGGTAGAGGCT
>APFE030485815.1:0-12414 GCA_000404065.3 Pinus taeda
TGATCTTGCCGGTGAACCTACAGATCAGCGACGTACACGTTCTCAGTTTGAAAGAGCCTCTTCTTTACTGGCTCAAGCTCCAGTAAATCATGATCCTGACACTTTTGCAGAAGCTTCAGGCCATCCAAATTGGGAAGCAGCTATGAATGAAGAATATCATTCATTGTTGGAAAATGATACATGGGATCTTGTTCCTCTACCAAAGGGACGCAAACTTGTTAGATGTAAATGGGTTTACAGAACAAAGTATGGACCAGAGGGGAAAGTTGATAAACATAAAGCTCGTCTTGTTGCTAAGGGCTTTTCACAGGTTGAAAGCATTGACTACACTGAAACCTTCTCCCCTGTTGCCAAAATGAACTCTATCCGCCTTGTTCTTTCCCTTGCTGCCTCTTTAAAATGGGAAGTCCATCAGATGGATGTTAAATCTGCCTTCTTGCATGGGGACTTGCATGAAGAAATCTATATGGAACAACCCATTGGCTTCATCCAAACAGACTCCAGCCTTGTATGTCGACTTAAGAAATCTCTTTATGGTCTCAAGCAAGCTCCTCGAGCTTGGTATGCCAAAATGATAGCTTTCTTTTAGAATCTGGCTTTTCTAGGTGTTATTCTGACAATACTGTCTACACCAAGAAAGTGGGCAACTCTCTTATCATCCTTGTTCTTTATGTTGATGATCTTATTCTTACTGGTAGTGATCCCAACCTTATAAACTATGTGAAGTCCAGCCTTAAAAAGAAATTTGAAATGACAGACTTAGGACACTTACACTATTTTCTCGGTCTTCAAGTCTTGCAATCCAAGGAGGGTATTCCCCTTTCCCAGTCCAAGTATGCTTGTGATATTCTGCGTCATTTTCACATGGAAGATTGTAAGCCAGCTCCTTCTCCCTTTCAGTCTGGAGTCAAACTTTCAGTCTCTTGTACTTCTCCTGAAGTTGATGCTACCTTATACCGTCAACTTGTGGGAAAACTCTTGTATTTAACCCATACTCGTCCTGACCTTTCCTTTGTTGTTGGCCTTGTTGCTCGTTTTATGCAAAACCCCCGTGAAAGTCATTGGAAAGCAGCTAAAAGAATCCTTCGTTATGTTCGAGGTACAGTACAGTTTGGGATTCATTACAGTGCCAAAACAGCTCCTCTATTAGTTCGTTTCACTGATTCTGATTGGGCTGGTGACCCTGATGATCGGAAGTCTACTGCCGGTTATGTCTTCACTCTTAGTTCAGGACCTATTACATGGGCTTGTAAGAAACATGCTGCCATTTCTCTTTCGTCATCAGAAGCAGAGTATCGTGGTGCCGTGGAAGCTAGTAAGGAAGCCTTGTGGCTTCGTCAGATCCTATCAGAATTTGGCTTTGAGCAGCAGCATCCAACCACACTTTGGTGTGATAATCAAAGTGCCATTCAGCTATGCAAAGATCCAATCCAGCATCAACGCAGAAAACACAATGAACTACACATGCACTTCATCAGAAAACTCATTCATGACCATGTTCTTGAAGTGCAATATTGTTCAACAGATGATCAGGTTGCAGACATCTTCACAAAGGCTCTCACAGAGGCGAAGTGCACTAAACTTCGATATATGCTTGGAGTTCAGGAAGTTGTCACTAAGGGGGGATAGGCTCTAGTGCCTCCTTCCTTCTCCTATTGTGTCATAGTTGTAAATCCTTCAATCCTATCCCAAGTTGTTCTTAAGGGGGGATGTTAGGATATTCCGACACATAGGAAATAGTTAAGTTCAACTTGGTCTAGTATAGAGTGAGGTATAGAGTTAGGTAAAGTGTGTTTCTTTACCGTTGTACATTTTGTAACTTACAATCCGACGGTCACGATATGTAGTGATCCGACGGTTCATTCTCACCTCGGTATTACCGACACTTGATCCGTGGCTTGACACCCGATTGGTCCATGAATTCTATTTAAAGCGCATGGAGGGTCATTTGTAGGTTAACCGTGCATGAGAGAAGCTTATGTAAATTTTCATTCTTTTATTAATAAATTGCCCGTAGTAGCCACGTTGGCGCAGCCCGTGGACGGTTTCCCTCTCTGAGGGTTTTAACCACGTCAAAATACTGGTGTATTGATCTGTGATCTGTTTGTGAGCGGTGTCCTTTTGGTGTTCTGTCTGAGGAACTTACCCTGTACATTCCTACATAAACATCCATATTTTTGACATACCTTTTAATGCATATTCATAAACAAAATATCATCTTAGAAACATCATAACTGAAATACATATAATCAATTTCTCTACAAGTGCACCCTAACAGCGAAGATTCTTCATTTTGAGGCTCAAATTCAAACTCTACACTTGAAAAGTGGAATTGATGTTATGATCATAGGTTCAAATGACTTTGACATTCATGGATGTGTTTCCACTTTGTCATGAGATAGAACTTGATGATTGAGTCATTTCTTTGGGTTGAATAGTCATAATGAAATGATACCACATGGTAATTGTAGTTTGCTTATGCATTCTCATTTTATAATTTACATAAATTCCCTATTTGTGCATACTTGGTAGATACTAGGCAAGCCACATCGACATCAAATATTTATACATCATGACAACATGCTTTATCATTTCAACTTTGTTATTGTATGGAATATTTACATCATTGATAGGAAAGAGACATACCCATGTAAAGTGGATGAAGCAATTTGTTATGTTCTCTTATTAATAAAAATAAATAAATTAGTATCCAACTCAGAAAGTGGGTTTGGTTCCTAGTTTTTCACATAATGCATGTATTTGGATAACACTCCCTTATCTTTATTAGTTTATTTTGATAAAGATAATATCCTTCCTTTAACAAGAAGTAATACCATATTTTTTTTAACTTTTCTTTAATATTACCAATTTTTTTGTTGATCTCAACAGTTTACTTTATGTTTCCATTTCTCCTCTTTTTTAAGAACTATCATTGTTATTTGAATCATTGTCTAATAAATATCTATTAGGTTGCTGCTACCAGTGCAAAAAAACAAATTAATGATCATTCCAAATTTTGATTGCCAAAATGCATTTTGAGTATAATTAATTTTGAAAATCCTCTCATCAATATTGAGGTTAATACAATGGATATTTATGATTTGAGAAAGATAGTTCTAGAAGAAGTTCAAATATTGCCTTTAAAAACATTGAAAATGCCCTAAAAAAAATCCAATTCCTATTAATGTTATTATACATGAAAAAAAAATTAAAAATGACTTAAAAAAACAATGAACAAATTTTCACCAATAAAAAAATACTATGAAAAATCCTCAAACCCTCTAGCAATTAAAAAACTTTTGTAATTGTCTTAAGTAATGGTTAGTTTAACATTAACCTCTTACTAATGGCATTGTGAGTATGATATCGCTTTAAAATCAGTTAATAATTTAACTTTTAAAATAGCGCAATAAAATTTTAATGCATACCAATCTTCGTATTAATTTATCAATACCTAATTAATATCCCCACTTCTTTATCTCACAAAAATGACTGAATTTGATATCACCACTTCTTCATCTCACAAAGATAAGTAAGATAAGAGAATTTGATATTAGTAAGTTTAAATTTCCTTACAATAACACATCGTCTATAGTTACTCTCATCCAATACACATAAAATAAAACCTAATATAAGCCTTTGGAATAGATGCGACAACCATTTTGATGACCATCGGTACACAATCCTGAGTGGAAGATTTTCAAATAATCTTTAATGACTTTTACCATTTCGATAAATCTAGCCATAAAATTTCGAGGTTTAGCTTTTCATGGTTTGAAGAAGCATCACATCAGGTTGAAGTCTAGTATTATAATGAACTTGCATATAACCTCTTCATGTATTCTCATGGGTTAAATTATAATTTGTTTTCCTTATCACAAAAGTGGGAGAAATTAGTGGTTCAGGTTTCTTTCATGAAGCCAGGAAAACTATCGATTTTTAAAGAAACGAAAATAATTGGTAATATGCATATGACTTTTCCATAGGTATAATGAAGTTGAATTTGGAGGTAAGGTTACATTTTTGTCTTACTTTTTAGTTGTATGTAAACTTGCATTTTGTGAAACTAGTGTTCATTCTCTTATACCTATAAGATTCAGTGTTTTCTTTAGAAGTGGATGTATATGTATATTTTAATGGTTGATAATAACTTTTGCCATTCATAACAAGTTTTATAACCATATTTGACCTTGTTGGTTATCATTTCGAAATAAAATGCAACTATACATTTAGGATTGAGAAATCCATATTATCTTTTAGTTATATGGTTATGGTTTTAATTCAAGTATTCATATTTACTAAAACTTTTGCTAAGTCAGATGTTCATCTTCAGTTGGTTTTAATCTCCAAAATTTTAATATTATAATTTAATATAATAATTAAATAATAGTTAAGAGAAAAACATTCATGTTTTAGTTTCTCATTCTTAATCTCCATGTAATAGTTACGTATGAATTATATCTATGATAATCTTTATTCTACTCTAATTTAGTATTATACATTATAAAAATCCATCAACTAATAAAAGAAATCATATTAAACACATTCATACTCATATATTTGAGCAAGAATACAGAATATAGTCAAGTAGACCTTCATCTCCACTATTGCAAAATTATTTTTATTTGCTTTGAATATCATGTGGATGTTAAGGTTAAGTAAATATAGCACATTTATAATAATGTAATACTAGCACATTCATATAAATTAAATGGTTGATAAATGTCAATAACAATCAATATACTTATTTGGAAATTGTAATGTTGAGAACTTGTAACATTGGGACAAGAATGGAGGTGTGGTTATACTCATAATTTGTAACTTCAATAGAGGAGTGGAGGCCATAAATTGAAAAAATGTTTGGAAACCCTTAATTTCAGCCATTAAATTTTGTGTGCGATGAAGAATATTCTCACATTGTTAAATCTACACCACGCATAATTTTTTATTGTTTAAAGAATGAAAATTATGTAAGTCTATTTTGAAATAGATCACACCTATCAACATAATTAAATGATACTTGTAAAGTTCCAACTTTAAACACTATATAATCTTTGCTAATGTAGAATCAACAACGCTATCAATTTTTTTTCAAGGGTAATTTTTATATTTTATTTACATATAAAATTTTGAATATTCTAAATTAATGTGAATCACAATTTAAAAAAGAACACTACATGCTAAATAAATACGATAAATCATATGAAACATCAACTAGATGTTTTAAACTACAATAAATTTGAAAAACTAAACTATAGAAGATTTGAAAAAATAATTTCCAATTTTAGACACCCTTCACATCAACTTAAATAATATAAATATGTTTCAAGCAACAAACACCATAATAACTATCAAAATTTCACCTCAAGGATATTGTTATTACCCCAAGGGATCTGCACAATTACAAGGTGCTTTTGTTGGGAACCATGACCCCTCAAGCATGTGTCACTGATGTTTCACAACTGCCTAGTGTACCATAGTGTTACTCCACCCAAACTACACCTCACAATAAGTTTACTTATATAATCTCTATATTATCGATTACTTAGCATAATATCATAACCCATCGTAAATATTATTATCACATTAATTTAGTTAACATTCATTCATGACCAACACATGTGAAGAATTCACATCATCAGCAACATCATCATCACAAATGCACAATTTGTGTGAAAAATACCTTCGGCCTTCTTCTTTTATTAAACAATGTAAAGCTTCTTTACATGAGGGTCTAATACAAGGCTTGGCCCTTAATACAACAAACAAGCCAATATAAAATTTACTTTCTTAGAAAACCATGCCACCTAGATCGATCAAAGTGATGGGTCATCTCCACCCTACTTGCAACACCATTTGCTTCCTTCTCGGCCTACTTGGTTCGTCTACCAAGTGCAGACTCACCTGAGCTCCCTCGCTCACAGTTCTACTAGATCAGCTCCTCTATGCCACTTATTTGGTTGCTCCTCTTCGCCTTATGACTTTTTTACTTATTCCTTGACTTTTGTATGTCACGTGTTCTGAGTTGTGTCCTCTCATCGTGCACTTCTACACTTAAAATATATGATTCTTCCCTTCATTCAATTTGCTTTAGCCCTTGTGTCTTGTCCATTTAGTTGGGTCAGCTTGTTCCTACAAGCTGCTCTCCACATATCAATTCAGTTCGGGCCAACCTTCATAGTTCGGTTTGTTCCATGCTAAATCCACCCTTGTCGTTCCAACTACACTTACTCCATCTCGCGCTCGATCCATTTGACACTCAAGCTTACTCATTCCAACTCATCCTTAGGGATGCACTTGTTGGTCGTGCCACAAATTTATGTCACCCATGCCACCAAGCTCATGTGCACTCTTACCCACTTTAGTTCTCCTCTCTAGGGCAGGTTAGGATGCTTGATCATGTTGTTTCCTTCATGGCACATGTGCCACCAAGCTATCCTCATGCCAATGCACATGCGTTCAATTGGAAACCCCAAATCATAGTTTTCTACCACTAAACTAGGTGCACTCTTGAACGCACCTCTTGGTTATTTGTCACCATCTTAGTGTCACCAAACCCTTTGCCCACTAATCAACCATCAACCAAATCCTCTATAATATCATATTATTTGTGATATAAACATCACAAATGGTGTGATGGGGATTTCTCCCTTGGAACACACCTCGGTTAAAGACATATGCAACTCTAGGGCCTAAGATCCTCCCCTACTCAAAATTATTGTCATCTCTGCTATATTCCATCCACGACCTTTTTGTCATATGTCTCTAGGTATTGGCATAATGATGTGTAGCTTTAATAGATGTTGCCTCTAACCACATCTCTAGAAATCACCTCTACATGTAACCGTGCGTTGGATCCCCTCAACTCACTCGACTAAGTAGGTAGCTAATCTGATCGTTGCACCAAGTTCCATAAGAATTCATGGCTCGCATAGTGCATTTTCCTTGACCTCAGTCCATCCAAGCTCATCAATATCCATGTTTTATAGGGCCCACCCTAGGCACACCCATGATATTAGATCACCATCCAACTACAACAACGAGCCATTTGCTCATGGCTTAATGTGATGAAAAGGTGTGGTGGTCAGGGTGATCCCCACTTGCATCTCTCATCCACTCACCTCAAAGAATCCCTCCATACTTCCTCATCACATAGGTCGGCAAAGGTGGATATGACCCATCCGACCCTTTTCCTCTTCAACTAGTTTCTCCAATTCAGGATCTCATGGTCAACCTCCTAGGCTCAATGTCGATGTACCATCTCCTTTAATGGCTTCAATATACCAACGCCTCACGTGGTCACACCTATGAACCACTGATGCCATCACAACCTCCTTCTTGGATGTCTCCTCCTAAATTCTCATCCTCTTATCTAACTCCTCTATCTTGTTTTTCAGAGTGATCATAATATTCACATGTTATGAGAGAATATACTCTATATTGGTGTTGTTCATATCTCCACATTTAACTCCACAAAACTATTAGTCATCCTCAAATATGGTAGCTATCTTCATTATTGGATTCGGGTCTCTGCTCTTGTTAATCAAGTCATAATAATAACTATTGTAAGGTCCACCTTCCCATTCTCCCATATGTATAGGTACATCCTCAAATGAACCAATCACTTGCATATCTTCGGAGTTGATAGCCTTGAAGGAGGCCTTCTTAGGCTTGAGTTTAGTCCAAGATTCTTCACTAATTCTTCCTTCACAAAATTATGGTAGTCTGAGAAGATTCTCCACTATAGTAACAACCTCCCCAAGAGTCTAGATAACCTACTCCATGACTTCCTTCTTTGTCCATGGTTGGAGATTGCTAATAAAGTTATATATCTTGTACTTACCATGCATCTCCCTAATCTCTAGCATAAGATTTGAAAATTCCTTGATGTAGGTTTGAATCTTCCTTATATGCTTCAAAACCTTGAGACGATCTCTCGCCACCCACTCTTGATTTCATGGTTTGGCTCTTGATTTCATTGTCTAAACAATGTTGAGGGCGATTTGTGATTTCATCTTTACTCAACTTGGAATTAACAAGTGCTCTCTAAAAAGAGACTCTAAAGAAAAAACAATGTCGACTATAATAAAAAAAAAAGTGAATATACATATTTGGTTAGACTTAATTAAAGGCCTTCTAAAACATTAATAATCCTACTCTTATTGTGCTAGTTTGATTATTTTTTGTTAATAAAAGTTTGAATATTCATGTGAGCTAATATATTTCAATATAAATTTCTTATATATGTATATATAGAGATAGAAAGTGCATGCACACATATATGTGGGGTTGTCTACTAGAGGCGACAATTTCTCCAGGACGACCATTTCTCGCTAAAATCCAACCATTAAAAAAAAAAAAAAAATTGATCTTGGTAGTGCTTGAATCATTTTTTTAATGGTGGAAATGGATTCAACACCATAAAAAACCAATGGGCACCAAAAATTCCTGAAGCTTGATTGTTATAACCCCAATTTCCAAAAAAATCCAACCAATTTTGTCAAAATCATGCCGAAAATTCCATTTTTTTTGGGGCAGAAATGTTCTCTCCTTGAGCTATGCTCCTAATTAAATTCATTCATTGAATTTTTAATATAAAATTGACATGTAAGAATCAAAAATCTATTATTATTCCCTGCCGCAGTAGGGTAATAACGTATTCACAATTTATTAGTGTTGACATTAAATATAAGTTCACTAAAAAATTAAACAAAGTTACCTAATTTTTACACTTGAGCATTATTTTTTTTGAATCTATTTTTTCTAAGTTCTGATTGGTTAAATTGTTTGGGGTCTTATTTTGTAATGATAATTTCGCTGTTGTTCATACGTTATTACAGGTATGGGTAGATTTTTGTCAGTAGGATTTTTTGTTTCATGCATTTCTCTTTTTAAGCGTGGAGGCTGACACGATCTAACTGAGCATGAATGAATGAACCTTGGCAACTATTTCATTTCACCTTGAAAATTTCTATTTTTATGATAAATTTTCATAGTGTTAAAAAAAACAGACAAAAACTTTACACTCTTCCACCTTTCCTTAATGGAAATCACTAGTAGAACAGAGTTTTCATTGCTATCATTCAAACATATGGTTATTGCAAATCAGGTTCCGAGCATCGAGATGGATTTCAAATGCAAGTTGTTTTTCCAGGTAATCAATTCGATGATTAAATGCATATCAGACTTTACACTCTTCCACCTTTCCTTAATGGAAATCACTAGAAGAACAGAGGTAGCAGGAACCTATTGCTAAAGAACTCCTGTAGCAGGTAGCGGAATTGGCATTGAGTGATATCACCAAAAAAATAGAGGTAGTAGGAACTGGTTGTGAAAGAACAGTTGTAGCAACTATGCAACTAATTGAAGGTATGGCTTGCTACAGTATTTGTACTTTTATTTTCTCTCTGGTTTTCTTCTTTTCGGTCTACTCATTGTAACTTTCTTTCCTCTATGCTGTTGTGTCCACTATTCACTTATAGAGTGGATAACTCATAGACAAAAGATAACCCATTATAGACCATGATCAATACAATATAAATCAATAAGAATATAGTAGTAATACCCAATAGATAAATCTTCAAACAATAATTTCATCAAGAATTACTGATGCTAATCAACTTGTCAATAACTCAATACATGTCTGCTTGTGTTCATTGGTTTGACTCAACATTTGATTTTGTAATTTCTCCTTCTATAGATTAGTGGATTCTTCTAGTTCCCAAAGCCAGTGAATGTAGGCTCAGAGTTTCTCGATATATTATGTCATTTGCTCACTCTTGGTCTGTTTATCATCAAATACATCTGCAATTAAGCACTCCATTAATTATCAACTAAGACAGTAACATCGAAAACAAGGTCTCGTATGCACCTCGATTTCATGAAGCTCAAGGTTATTATCAGCTAATGCATTGACATCTAAAACCAGGTCTTGCCCTGTTTATAATAAAACTCATCTGCAATTAAGCACTCTAGTTATTATCAACTAACACGGTGACTTCTAAAACCGGTTTTTGTATGGACCTCGAGTTCCTAAAGTTCCAGGTCGCGTATCTTGAATACTAATATTCAAAACACTGGTAATTTGTGTGAATTTTGACTTGCTTCCCAACTTTGAAGTATCAAACAAGGTTTTTATATGGGTTTGTGTCATCTTCAAGGCACCCAACGCACTTTTCAGTTTAATGTGCCATTACACACACAAAGTGTTGATGTATCTCCCTATACCTACCCGAGTTTTAGAGTAGTTTGTTGCAATGATAGCCTATGAAAATCTAGCTATATCTTGTTCTGAACTCCTTGTAAAGCTTTGTGCTCTACCCTTAACATTTAGCTATTTGAAATGCAGAAATGGACCAAAAAAATAACTAGAGCTCTAAGAAAAACATACATTGTAATCAAATTTAGTTTTTCCCTTAATCTTCATATTGAGCAGGGCTTCAACACCATATTTAGTAAAAACTTTTGAAACATTTGTTTGCGTATTGGGGTTCCCACTGTCAGCAAGATCCGATAGTTCTTTACCGGTAATCACTTCAGAGAAGGCTTGGTGAGCCCTTATATTTGGGGAAGCGTCCATTACCTTAGTCCCAAATATATCATGCCCAATCCTCTGTTTCTTATCATAGGGACTAGCAATCACCTCCCCTTGATTTTCCTTATGTTGCATTTTTTAGAAACAAAAACTCATCATTAAGCATACGAAAACCCATTTTCATGATAAAAATTGTTATCAGTAAATATAGAGCAACCCTTCTCAAAAGAACATATTTATCGGTTAATTTACATAAATCCACTTCAGAACTAGATTAAGATTGAGAAATACAGATATGAGAATCAATATCTATGTATTTTTACTTATGCTATAAGGACTCTTATGTCCACTGGCAGGGGATTTGGGTTGCTTTGCAAATGCCTTCATTTTTGAACTGTAAATCTTTGTTATCTTTTCAACAAAACTCAATCCCCAACCTTGCAGTCCTATCAATGCCTATGCATTAAACACATCAATGCTCTTAGAGCTCTTTGCGACCACAAGCCAAACCCTTATCTAGTGTCGTTCCCTAAATAAGAACCCAGTGAAGCCAACAATCTAGATCTTACATCTAGTGTAAATATTAGAGTGGGCAACGCTGGATGTAGAAAACGCCAGACAAGATGAGCAGACTCACTAGCCTGATAACAGGAGACTTTCAACTTCCTCAACAGAATAGCCGAATGGTTTAAGTGTTCAAGCTCTGTCTCTCCATTGATTTAAGAAATATTGATGAAGATGAGCTTGCTTGCTAATGCATTCTAGATGTATCTGCTAATGCTGCTTAACAATCATTGGCAGCAAGTCTGAGCTCCTAGATAACAAATTCCGGATTTCATCAATATAGAAAAGCATTCAAATCAACATTTTTTTTATAACATTTCTCATGCTTAATTGCTTCTTTTGGAAAATATAGTTGTGTAATATGCACAAATTCCTGCTATTAAAATTGAAAGGAATTCTATTTGAAGTTAAGCACTTTGATTCAATCTCAAAAGAGGGAAGGGAAGCCAAGCAACGTGACTGCTACTGGTTAAGGCTTGATAGAAAGTAAGGCAAGCGACATAGTTACTACTGATCAGGGTTGTGGATAAGATGGGACACTTGTGTTGTTCATGCAAAACAAAAACTTGAAACTGTACACTTGGTCTTCAAAGAAGAACAATTGGCTCGTCCAGGGAATGATGTCCATGTAAATACAAAAATCAAGGAAAAATAAAATTATCAAACACATGCTGACTTAATTAAATATATTTTGTATTCATATGGTTGATAAATACATAGTTCTTCGCATCGGGAAGGCAATTTCTGCTTACCAAACGTAAGTATTCCTAGATATGCATTTAAAATGGAGGCTTCAATTTCTATGCAATGTGTTAGAACGATTCTTAGATATGTATTTAACATGGAGGTTTTGATTTCTATGCAACGTATTAGAATGATTCCTTATTGCTCAGGCTAATTGTCATGGGAGGGTCCTAGTGTTCTAGAAATTTGTTTGGTGGCATGTTAGTTTATCTAGCTGGAAAATTTGAGTTTTCGATATGGAGTTTAAGCATTTCTCCTAAACCTTATGTAAATGTAATTAATGCGAGTTCTCATTAAGGGATGGATGGGTGTTCGCAGGAGTGCGATTATCTATATAATTGTACTTAGTTCCTTCTACATGTTTTTATTTTTCAATTACTAAGGTAATTGCAATTAGTTGTCACATGTGTCCTTACCTATTAGTTGCTTCAATGCAATATGTATTCTTATTATGTTTTGTAAATGTCGTAGCATTCTCCTTTTGTTTACTTGAAGGTTGGTCTTTCCTTTATTCATGGAAGCCACAGAAGCTCATTCATTAATATTAATTCCCTTGGTTTTTTTATTGACTC